>AZYM01000138.1:0-245821 GCA_000611715.1 Scolecobasidium constrictum UM 578
TCTATTATATAACTTTAGTTTATATTATCTTTTAATACTATTTAAAGTATTCTAAATATAATATAGTATTCTAGTATTAAATAGTACTAATTAGTACTAGAAAGTACTAGAAAGTATTAAGAAATAGTAGTTAATTAAGATAATACTAGTCTAAATTACTATATTATTAGATACTAATATATAATCTTATTTTCTAGTAGTAATTAACTCTATTTAAGCTTTTATTTATAGTCTAGTATTAATTAGTACTATATAATTCCTTCTAGGTAATAGGTTCGTAAGGCTATAATTATAATATAAATATTAAGACTATATATAGGGAGAGATCTAATAGATCTATAAAATCTTATAGGAAGCTCGGCTGGCTCGTACGGCTAGGATATAGATACACTCTAATCGTCCCTCCGTTACTAAAGTACAAGTATAGCAAGATTCGAGACCTTATAGATCCAACGATTGAGATGTCAATGCCGATGAAAAGTTCATGCCCTGCCCAGATGTGACGAACAGGGAAGGACGATTCCATAGAAACCTACCTTGCCATTCATACGCGCACCCCCACGATCTCGCCGCACTGCCCCACAAGCTCACGCAGCTGCGACCCTTGATGCATCACAGTCGTATTTCAGGACCGCACAGCTGCAACACGGCGCTCTCGCACACAATCCGAGCTGTCGCGTGTCCTCGCTCTCCCGCTCTCCCACTCCGCAATCGTCACTCACCATGGCAGGCCGCTTCGTCCGCGCATCCAAATACCGTATGCATCCTCTCCATGCTCCAACCACCACCACTAACACTCGCTCTCGCCAGGCCACGTCTTCGGACAACCGACCAAGCGCGAGCAATGCTACGACGGCCTTCGCATTTCCAAGAACGCCTGGGACACCAACCTCATAAAGGCCAACCCCGAATTCCTCTCCGTCAATTGGGAGGCCAGCGGCGGAGGCGCCTTCGCCGTCATCCCCGTCAGCGAGCGCGGCCGTGCCCCTGACCGGATACCGCTCTTCCGTGGACACACCGCCGCCGTCCTCGACACCGATTGGAACCCATTCGACGACCACCTCCTCGCATCCGGCTCCGACGACGGCAAGGTCTTTTTATGGAGAGTGCCCGAAGGCTTCTCACTTCACACAGACGCAGAAGAGCCGGCAGATGTGTCTCCAGTGGGACGATTGACCGGCCACTCCCGTAAAGTCGGCCATGTCCTCTTCAATCCCGCCGCCGAGAACGTGCTTGCCAGCTCCAGCGGCGACTACACCATCAAGCTGTGGGACATTGAGCAAGGGCAGTCGCGACTGTCGCTGAAGCACGCCGACATTGTGCAATCCCTGTCGTGGAGTGCGGATGGCGCCTTGCTGGTCACAACGAGTCGAGACAAGAAGTTGCGAATCTGGGATGTGCGACAGGAGAAGCCAGTGCAGGAGAACCCGGTATGACCTGCGCACATGGACAACGGCATACGCTGACACAACGTACAGGGCCACGCAGGCGCAAAGAACAGCAGAGCAGTCTGGATGGGTGAGCATGACAGAATCGCCACCACTGGTTTCTCTCGCATGAGTGATCGCCAGCTTGGTCTTTGGGATATCAAGAATCCAAAGGAGCCCGTTGGCGGCTTCCAGATCCTCGACTCTCTTTCTTCCATCTGCATGCCATTCTGGGATGATGCCACCAAGATGCTGTATCTGGCAGGCAAGGGGTATGCAATCCAATCTTCCTCCTCCTTCAACCACTAACCACTTCACAGCGACGGCAACATTCGCTACTACGAATACGAGAACGACAAATTCGAGTACCTCACCGAATACAAATCTGGCGACCCACAGCGAGGCATCGCATTCGTGCCAAAGCGTGGCGTCAACCTCCACGACAACGAGATCACCCGCGCATACAAGACCGTCAACGACACCTGGATCGAGCCAATCTCCTTCATTGTGCCACGAAGAGCTGAGGTATTTCAAGAGGACATCTACCCACCAACAACAGGTCTCAAGGCTGCTGTTTCCGGCAAAGAGTGGTTCGATGGCAAGACGGGCCTTCCTCCCAAGATCTCTCTCGAAGACATCTACGAAGGCAAAGCACCAACAGAAGTCAAGTCAGACTACAAGCCACGCGAAACACCTGTTGCTGCTCCAGCACCAACAAAGACGGAACCGCCAAAGCCGAAGCCTGAGCCGGTCGCCGAGCCCGTCAAGAGTCCCGCCGCACGATCGCCACCACCAGAGATGAAGGACAATAAGGCGTCAATATCTGCCATGGCAAACAAGTTCGCAGACAAAGAGGAGGAAGAGACATCAGACGACGACGCATCAAGCTTCGAGGAAGTACCAAAGCCTGTGGAAAGACCAACTGTAACAGCAGCGCGACAGGAGGAGAAGACGAAGGGACCGGTCATTACGAAGGAGCCTCCAAAAGCTACCGCTGCAGCAACCGTGCGATCTCCCACCACATCAGCAGCACCTTCCCGAACAGCGACAGTTACTTCAGGCCCATCAAGCGGCGCACCCACTCCGACTGCAGCAGCCGCACCCGCCACATCAGCAAGCGCAGGCGGTGCTGCAGAAGGATTACGCTCCGCGCTCACTGATCTCAAAGACCAGAACAGCCGCATCCTTGGACTGCTGGAGCAGCAGAGCCGTACTTTGGAACGTCAATCTGAGCAAATCGCCAGCCTTTCGGAAGAAGTTGATCACCTCAAAGGCAAGGGAGCCGCAAGCGGTGGTGCAGATGGCGGCAACGCAGAGCTACTTGAGAAGATTCGACGGCTGGAGCTCGAGCTGGAAGAAGCAAGAAGCTCTTGAGCAATGGATGGAGTTTCGATATGCTTCTGACCTTGGAGCACCAAATGGTCAAGATTGCATGCGGGTTTGGTGGAAGCGATTGAGCGATGTTCGTATCTTTATAGTCAAAAGCACGGCGCTTAGAGCTTAGCGAATGCACCTTCTTGTCAGCGACCACTGCATGTGGCCCATTCATTGCCATCATCAACCTTGCCATCTTTCTCGGCCTATCAAACGATCATGGTGCCTGTGGTCGAGACCAGTAAAGGAGAAGTGGATGTTGTCTTTGAGAACATCATGCGAGACTTTGTGTGGGACTCAAAGCCGTGATCTGAATTCCTGCAGAACACCACGCTGCCTTTCTTGGGATACAATAGCGCCACCCACGTCTCATCATCCTTTGATACAACATGATCCACCAGGTATGGCCCAGATGCTTTGTCGAGGATTCCCTTGAGTCGCCAGTTTACGTTTGCCAACTCCCTTGCGGGGAACGAGTACAGCACGATCGATCGGAAATAAAACTTGGCCGTTGCGCTGCCAGCTGGATCCGTGCAGCAGATGCCTTCAGACAATCTCTATGCCCTTCAAGTGAATAGAGCGATCAGTTGTATATGGTCTGCTTAATCATAAAGCCATGATGACTGGTTTCATCGTTCGTTCTTCGCAGTACCGACAACCTTGAGCAGGCATGATGACACTTGGCCAGTGCAACATACAACACGAAGCTGCCAAATGTTGCATAGGCGACATGCTTGTTCGATCTCATGCCTTGTGGTCTGCGACGAACTACAGCCTTTCTGATCAATACAGGAAGCGGGTGCTCAGGATCGATGCGCACATTATGCCGATTCCACACTGGAAATATTTAAGAAGATCGTCCTCACCCCCACTTGCACAGACGAAATTTCCGCGATGCTCGGAGACAGCGCAGACTCGATCGATTGCGTTTGTAGGCACTTGTCGAATATTTGTTGGAATGTGACAGTCTGTTGGGTAAGGCTGGAAACTCAAAACGTACGATGTGTGAGACTGGACCAATGCTCAGAGCCATGCAATGATTCTGCAGCTTTCGAGCTGTCAGGCTGACAATTGCTCAGCACATTCGACAGATCGAAGTGTACTCCTTTGAAACCCCATCCAAGATCCTGCACGAGACTGGTGGCAGATGGCTGGTCTTCCTGCGGAGTATGCCGTTGACTGCCATGCCATTGGCTCTATGCTGAACAGCATTAGCCGTCATATGGTAGAGCTGTGAGGCTGCCACGACCAATGTTGTTGATGGCAGGAGCAAAATCGAAGTACTCGTCATTCAGTCCGGTCAGCACTCTGGGCTGGCAATCATAGCTTGCTCAGAGTGGACGAACCTGTCCCTTGAGAAGTTGCTGCAAAATATCGTGGACGGCGAGAGAAAGTGAGCAGGCGGGAGGTGGGAGTATGACGACCCACAAGAAGACTTCTGTTAAGGCGGCTATAGATCACTCGACACGTCCAACGGATCCGCTGACCATGTTACCACTATCTTACGGGTCCGGCAGTATTACCACCTGGCAGAACGTTTGTGCACCTCTGGCCAATGTCAAGATACCTGGAAACTCCTGGGTAGTGAACGTTCAAGCACCCTGATCTCCATCAAATCAGCCTCTCTGGATCTTCGACCTGGAAGAGACTGTCATGTATCGAAGGGACAGTTGTCAGGAAGGGTTACTCGTGAGCTTTAGAGGGACTATCAGACTATCGCTGGACGCTTCATCAGCTCTATCAGAGCCTGGACTAGGCTCGATGTTCGCAAAAATTGAAGCAATCTGACGACATGGTGCGCAGCTCATATTTGCTATTCATGAGCCAAGGCTGTCTCTCATAGGAGTGCTCCAGTCCACTGCTCAGCTACGTCCGGTCGTGGTCGTTGGTTTCCTGAACCTGAAAGCGCTTCAGTGGCTTTAAAGTCCGGATTGCACGAGACCCGTACATCAATGTCCACTATCATGCCGTCACCTGTGGATGAGTTTAGAGACATGTGCACTTGCCAATTGTGATGGCACGTGCGAACGGCAAACGGGTTGTGAAATGTGTTCGCAATCCATCAGGGTGGCCATCGAGGTCTTTTGCGGGACATCTTGTCTGCTTTGATCTAGGGAGAAGGCGAAGTACAACTTGCTGGTGGTCGTTCTTGAAGCTGTTCATACATTTGGCATATTGTTCTGCCATGGCGGCGAGGCAATCTGGTCACAAGGTGTCATGAATACAAGTCACTGCACAACACCGGAAGTCGGCCATCAGCGTCCGGCGGACGTATCACTCCAGAATAGCATCTTTGTAGCACAATCGGCATCCCAAGCGGACGGGCACATGGATGACGCGAGGGTGGTTGGGCTGAAGACTCCGAAATGTCGAGCGTGGCTAAGGCTGAAGGAGCCAGAAAACGGTGTGCGACTAGAGACACCACCAACGAAGGCGACCCCGGCACGACCTGGGCTGAAGACGGGCAATTAATGGTCGCACCAATGCAGTTGGCCGCCGCAGAAAGAGTCGGCTTTGGCACTCGTCAGCATTGTCAATTGGATGGCTTCATCGTCGAGGCGCCGTACTCGGGAAGCATGAGTGTGAAAATGTGTGATGTGCGCGAAGAGGAAGTTGCGGGAACGAGAAATATAGTGAGATGGAAGGAGCAATCTATTATGGTCGCGTATTAGCCCCACTAAACGTGGGCCAGGCGACATTTGACTGAATTTCCGATCGTGCCTGAGGCAGCTTAGCAGGGAGGCAGCAATTCACGCCAGGCGCGGAGCGTGTGTTTCTCTCACAAACGGGGGCATGTCCAATCTACCCCATAGACCGTCTAATTATTGCGCCTGAGCCTTTGTCCCAACTCTCCTCTCTTCCAATTATTGCACTCTCCACTCACCACTCCAAAAGTCCAGACAGGAGCATTGCAGCGTTCTTGCAGCAATTACATCACAAAGAAGCAGAGCGGAGCGTGTCGCGAGGTCGCATCCACGCTCGCCGTCTCTCAGCCGATCGTTTCGGGCATAGTCCACTCTCGACCACGGACGCGGGTCCAGGGAACCTCACTCCCATACTCGCATACTCGCATACTCGCATACTGCTCCCTCTCACCACGCACGACCCTCGACTATTGGGAGCACACCAAGCAACCTCCGCCCGCCTCTTCCTCCGTCATCCTTTGCTCGCTCACACCGCCGCGGAGCACGTGAACATCTTTCTCCCGACTCATTGTCATCGCCGGGCTGCTCGTTGATGCAAGCAGGGGCACTGGCACAGTCAAGAGAGAGAAGGAGCGCAAACAAGGCCTGATTTGACGCTTCGCCGACTCAGTCTGACCGTCATACTCCACGCACCAGATTCTGCCTGGGAGTCGCGCGTGTCGCCTTCTTCATTTGCATTTGCTACGAGCAACAGCAGCAACGGGCAAAAGCAATACAAAGTGCCTGCGAGAATCCTGGGGTTAGCAAATCTGCCTTCCCAAAACGATCCTCCTCGGCCGCCGCCGCAACAAGTTCTCCTCCTCGACAAAGAGATTTCCCAGCAGCAGCTCCGTGCTGTCAATACCGCAAAGCTGCCTTTCATCGTGTCGCCGTCGCCGTTGCCCGTGTCCACCGCCTCCATCTCGGCCTCGCCCTTCTCCATCGACCGGCTACCCGCAGTCGTGTCGGCCAACGGGAAGCAGCAGCAGCCGGGAGTCTCCTCCCACTCCCACGCCCAGGAGCTTTCGACGCACAAGAAGACTCCCCATGGGCATTCGCAGTCGCACTCTCCCCCAGCTGGTCGTGGCACGAAGCCGATAGCAGCATCGGGCATTCCCACTGCATTCATGGCGTCTTCTCGCAACGCCTCGCATCCGCTTCCCTCTCGCCCTCCCCTGACCTCGCATCAGTCCAACTCGGTGCCGTCGACGCCGCATCAGTATGCAAAGGAGTTCCGTTCACGGTCACGATCTCCATCGCCACACAACGGACTCAGTCTGGGGAGTCATTCTCCCCGATCGGTCAAGTCAGAGGCAAATGGCTCGCTGGCGACTCTGCCGAAAGGCCTGGGTCGTCCAACATGCAAGTACGAGACGAGTGCGGCATTCAGCAGGAGACGGATGCAGTATGACATAGGAGATGCTCCACTAGAGAAGCCAAAGGAGGAGCCCAAGAAGACGCTCAATCCTGATGAGGAGAATAAGCTAAGCGGCGACATGCGCGAGCTCTACGACCGGTTATTGCCATCCGAAGAGAGTGACAAGAGACGGCTGAAGTTTGTGGAGAAGTTGGAGCGGATATTACGGCAGCAGTGGCCAGACACCGAGTTCACTGTGCATATATTCGGCTCATCAGGGAACTTGCTGTGCACCAGCGAGTCGGATGGTATGGGTGCACGAGCCCACATGCAGACGGGACACGGCTAACAGGGGACAGTGGATATCTGCATACAAACGCCCATGAAGAAGTTGGAATCCATGCACATGCTGGCAGAAGTGCTGGCGAACAGTATGTCATGGTTGACTCCCATCCTATAAGTGCACAAGCTAATTGAACAAGATGGCATGGAACGTGTCATCTGTATTGCTGCAGCAAAGGTTCCCATCGTCAAGCTATGGGACCCGGAGTTGAAGCTAGCAGCCGATATGAACGTCAATAACACCCTTGCTCTTGAGAATACGCGCATGATCAAGACATATGTTCAGATCGATGAGCGTGTTCGACCGCTTGCCATGATCATCAAGCACTGGACCAAGCAGAGGATATTGAACGATGCTGGTAATTACCATTTCAGCTCTTTCACCCAAATTCAACCACTGACAGTATTTGCACAGGCATTGGAGGCACTCTGAGCTCGTATGCTTGGATATGCATGATCCTCAACTTCCTCCAGACGCGAAGTCCGCCGATCCTTCCTGCGCTCCACCAGATGCCGCACACCGAATATCGCGCTCAAGATGGCACCGAGTCTGGCTTCAACGACGACATCGAAAAGCTTCGTAATTTTGGCGCCGCAAATCAAGAAACAATTGGAGAATTGCTGTTCCACTTCTTCCGACGGTATACATATGAGCTGGAATATGAGTCGTGTGTCATCTCCGTACGGCACGGCAAGCTTCTGACACGCAAAGAGAAAGGTTGGGATCACACGTCAAAAGAAGGCCAGTGGCGACTTGCGATCGAAGAGCCGTTCAATACCTCGCGTAATCTGGGCAACTCTGCAGACTCAACCGCATTTCGAGGACTGCATCTCGAGCTACGGCAGGCATTCGAGTATCTGGCAGATGGCGTCAAGCTGGACAAGCTGATCGAGGCATATGAGTTTCCTCCTGAGGAAAAGGTCATCTTTAAGAAGCCGGTCGCGGGTCCAAAGCCGACGCTCACTCCTGCCATCGTACCCACTCATCCTTCAAGTCGACCGCGCGGCGGTGGAAGTGTGCGAGGGTCAAGACACAACAACACTTCCAGGCAAGGCACGAACTTCAGAAGATCATCCAGTGGAGCATCATTTGGTCGACATCCATACCCAGGGTTCCTTACAAGTCCTGGAGCCCACACTGGCGGATTGGACTACATCAACCTGAGCTCTCCAACACCCGAAGCAGTGGCGCGTCTGCAAGAGCAGCTACTACATCAATCGCAGGTGAACGGTCTCCAGCTTGAGCAGTTGAAGGCACGCTTCGCTCTCCAGGCGCAACAGATTCGTGCTGCTGAGCAAGCACGCAATGCCTCTCTTGTCCATGCTCACACAGTCGCGCAGGGATCAAGCAAGAGCAGCCAAGGGAACAGTTCCACACAGTCACCGCAGAAGACTCCATATGTTACAGGCAACTCGAGTCCATCTCTCTCGCATAGCTCACTGTACCCTGATTACCTGTACCATCCTCTTGGATATGACGGCCAGCCTCTCACGCAGTCACTATCGCACGACGGTGCACGAACCAACCCGTCATCGCCATCTCTCGCAAGCGCCGTACCACGCCGAACGCAACAGAGATTGTCTGAACTCAGCGGCAACTCCGCTGGCAGTGGTAGCTTGCGATCGCAGTCCCAACCAGCTCGCGGCATACAGCAGCCATTCATGATTCCTGGTTACTCGCAATTCGCAGGGATTCCAGGTTACGGCATCCCTACATATTCGATATCAAACGCGAGCCAAGACCACTCTACGATGAGCCAGTCAAGCGGCGACGGTTCTATCAGCTTCGAGAATGGCAGTCTGTATCGGACGGGCAGCCTGCAGCCAGATCACACTCCAAAGGAGTATGTAGGGTATTTCGTGCCAGGCTCACAGCCTCCTGCCACTGCCGTCCCGGCACCTACACAAGTTCCTGTATTTGGCACACTGCAGCAGATCCCCGCCTACAGCGATCTGGCTCACCGTAGGAATCGACAGTCTCAAGACTTGCAGCTGACATTGAATGGGAACAGACATGCTTCAAGGTCGCCGTCACCGCTCGGACACCACCGGGCTTTCTCGATCCCCGTGCAACAAAATACGGCCAGTCTCAGATCCGCTCCATTGCCCAGGATGGCCGAGCGTCAGCGACCCGACCACATTGAGCTGCCTGTTTCGGCGACAGCGAGACCTGGACCACCAGTCGTGAATGGATCGACTGCTCTGCCTAGGACGCCGGAAAACCAGTTCACAGCTTCAGATGAGGATGCATCGACAGCCGCGGGCGAGGGATCTGCTGCCAGCTTCTTCTCGAATAGCGACACCTACTCACAAGCGGATGCGCTGGGCTTGAGCGGATACCAGCCGCAACAGACGTTCTCGCCTGTCGTGTCCTCGACACAGCAGAGCCAGAATGCGTTCTCTGATGAGATGCGAGGGCATGCATCGCCGGCAAAATCGCCCCCACAGGCTTTTCCACCTTTTGTGGATCAGACTTCGCATTCGACCCACAAGGCATCCATCATCGAAGATCAGCTGTCTCCGAGAACACTGCATGCTCCCTGGTCGTCAACACTGACATCGCACACGAAGCCAACAATCCCTCAAATCGATACACTCAAGGCTTCGCAGCATCAGAACAAGCCATCCGAGATCAAGACCGCGCCAGTCGTGCTCTCACCAGTCTACGAAACCCGCACGCCATCACCAACCGTCATGCGTCAAGGTGACCACTTTAGGCAAGGATCGCTGAATGGTGTCCTCGCGAACGGCGATGTCCTTGCGAGCATGCCTCCAGCAAATGGTCGACCCATTGAGCCAGTTCCACCAACTCCGTTTGACAAAGGCGGTGCAAATGACAAGCCAAGGCAAGGTTCGAGCCAGAACGCGTCTGGACAGTGGCAGACGCAGCCAGGGACGAGGAAGAAGAATCGAAAGAGGACGAAGTCGGGTCCAAATCCTTCGCGAGGAGGTGCGGCTGAGAGCGCGGCACAGGCCTCTTCTCAAGCTCCGAAGCCCATGCCAGAGGTCAAGCCTGCCATTGAGACGGAACGCAAAGGTGGCTGAGGAGGTTGGTTACACAACAAAACCCGAATGGGATGTTTGACAAGTTCTGTTTGATGGCCACGAAAGACACGCCACGTCAAGCCTGTTGCACCTGGGTCAGTCCACATGTGGATTACCAGTCGACAGAGGACAAGCGCGCAGAAGAAGTCGAGGAAGGGGATGAGAAAAGCGACGCAGGAAGTTGCGCAATGCAGGTGTTGATCCACACCATATTTGGCACTACAGCTGGCAAAACTGCCATGCAGTCAAAAGCCAATGCTCTATGATTTTCTTTTTTGCTTTTGGAAGATTTGATGCTGTTCGGTCGGAGTGTGAGGCTCCATTGTGAAAGCATTTCCGGGGCTTCTGGTTAATCGCACAGACGAAGACACAAGCACAGATGGCGATATCATGGGATGGGAAGCGTTTTGCACACATACACACATTGGAATGCATATAACCATTGTCATCACACATCATTGCGTGGACGGGCTTGCAGCATCATCAGGTCCTTGGAATGGGAATCAGTTCAGTCTTGTGTTATTGATTTGTACATACTAGATAGGCAGATGTCCTCCTCGGATATGGGATCTGCAGGACAAAAAGGTCAACAGAGTGGTCGAGTTGTTACATTTCCGAAGTAGTCCCTTCTCGTCACTTTTTTGTCACACATCCGTACCTGACGATCGCGAGACCTGGACCAGGGTGCTGAGCCAGATGCTTACCGATGTTGGAGTGAGAAACAGGAAGCTACATCAAGATTTCCGTTCGCCATCTCACGTTCGGTCGTCTAAGAAATAGACAGTGTGTAGTCCAGACCGATTGCGGTATGCACAGGTGCATGAAGGCTGAGCACAACGCGGTCTGGACGTACACCCGATCCGACTGTTCGAGTCTAGCCAATGCCGACTCCTCGTTCATGCCTGCTCCCTTTCACCACCACAACACGGCGAAGTCCACCACGCGACAACCCACAAACAACCTCACACTTTGACATTCTTCACACACCTCGACATGCGGGTCGCCTAAGGGAACACAAAGACGTCGCGTGCGCGTGGGTGCATGGTTATTGTTTTTCCTTTCCCGCCCGGTCTCTTCAGCGACTCGCTCCTTTGTCCTACGTCAGACGTCAAACCTCTGTCGCGCCTCTCCCTCGAGCCTTCCACCCTCTTTCTCGCCGACAGCGCAGTCGCGCTTTACACGGTCGCATACCACGGCGCACTCATAGTAGCGCGACTTCCCACAATTTGCACGCGCGCCCCTCCCTGCGCTGAACCAATTGCGGCAGTCGCAATGGCGCAACCAGATCTACGGAAGGCGCTGGAGAAGAAGGGAGGCCTGACGCTGGCACAACTCGCCAGCTATGACGACGTCTTGACCGATGCGCTCGTCGATCGCGTGAGTTGCGCCGTCAATTGGGTCTCAAATCTGTACTAATATTGTCAATTTGCAGGTGTACTTCTGGGCCGTAATCCGCAAGAATCGGCCGCGCTTCTCCCCGGCTCGCGGCATTCAGGAGGAAGAGATTGCCAGCATTCTCCGCGAAGTCGTTGTCGTCGAAAAGGACGCGCAATCAGCATGCGACGACATCCTCAAGCTGTCCGGCATCAAGAAATATGTCGACAGGCTGAAATCGGCCGACGAGAAGGAGCACTTCCGGCGACACATGCGCAAATATGTCAACATGTACCTGCCCGACTGCCCCTTCGAGGTCACCACCACCAATCGCTACACCATTGATACGCAAGAGGCTTCCGTTACGGCGCGCAAGGAGATCCGGAAGGGCGACATTGTGAAGTATCTGAGCGGCATTCAAGTGGCCATCACCGAGGAGCAGTTCAAAGCATTGTCACGCGATGATGTGCGATTGGATTTCAGCATCGTGCACTCGAGCAGAAAGAAGGCCCCGAGTCTGTTCCTGGGTCCTGCGCGCTTTGCGAACCACGACTGCAGCGCGAATGCGCGACTCAGCACGACTGGCTCGACTGGCATGCAAATCATTGCTACACGGGACATTGCCATCGACGAGGAGATCACCGTCACTTACGGCACCGACTACTTTGGCGAGGACAATTGCGAGTGTCTTTGTGCGACTTGCGAAAGGCTGCGACGAAATGGATGGGCTCCTAATCATGGCGGCTCCAAAGACGAAGAAGATGAGGAAGAGACACCCGAAGTGGAGCAAATCGACCTCTCCTCTGGCTATTCGTTAAGACGCAAGCGGAGATCTGACGTCCTCGACGAGGATGGTGGAAGATCTGGCTCCTCAACACCAAAGAACGCCTCCAAGCGCGCGAAGCTTTCTACACCAGATGCTGCGAACATCAGCAGGCAGTCCACACCCCGTGGAAGACGTACTATCCGCGAAGTCAAGGTCAAATCGGAGCATCCTCTCGCTCGGAGCATCACCGATCTTCCACCAGTGTCCGCACAAGCCGAGGCACATCTCCAAGCCGATGTCGTTATCAAGCCCGCACCACGTACATCTGGTCGACAAACTCGGGCAAGGTCGCTACGTGCAAGCTCTGGAGAGTCGAATGAGTCTCGATCAAGCTCGGCCGCTGCATCTTCGGTCTTCTCGGCAAGGTCAACGCGATCCCAAGGAACCGGTGTGACTTCTGATGGCGAGGTCATTGACCAAATCGTCGTGAAGGTACCGGAATCTCAGTCTGTGCCTGCAGGCCTTGATCGCAATGTCATCGCAACCAAGCTTGACATCGAAGTCAAGACCACAGCATCAATACGACCCTCAGCGACTGTCATTGAAGACGACGATTCTGACAGTGAGCTGACAACCCTCTCTCAATTCTCGGTGGACGCACAGACAGGCGAAGCAATCCGCTTGACCAAGCAAGAAGTCAAGAAGAAGAAAATGTGGAACCGTGAGCTGGCAGCACTACGCGAAGGTTCCATGGAACGCTCACTGGTGGAAGACCTTGAAGAAATGCCCGTGGCTGTTCTGACGACCGAGACCGACATCACAATTTCCGCTTCTGGTCGGAGGCCTGGCGACTACACATTGACGACGAAGCTTCTCTGCAGCCAGTACTCGCGATGGGTACAGTGCAACACGTGCGATGCCGATTTTGTGCAAGAAGATGCATACCTGACACGAAAGGAGTGCCCACGATGTGAGCGACACTCGAAGTTATATGGCTACGCATGGCCCAAGACGGATCGCGAAGGCAAATGGGACACTGAAGAGCGGGTACTCGATCATCGAGAAGTGCATAGATTCATCGAGCCAAGCGAGGAGAAGAAGGTCAAGAAGGGAGGCAAGAGAACGCATGTAGAGGCTGTGAAGATGCAGCGGTTCAGCGAGAGCACCGAGAGAGGAAGAAGCGTGAGTCAAGCTGGCACAGGCATGGTTGATGGAAGTCCACGACGAGGAAGACGAAACAGACGGAGTCGGTTGACAATGTGATAATGTTTGAGATGAGTCGGCGTGCTATGGCAGAGGCACCACAGAGTTTCTGGAGGCGTGTTGCTATGATTTGAGTTCGCATGCATAGCAGGTTGTCTGTGGGCATTTTCGGCTGGGGTTTCGGGGCAATTCATCTTGCTCACATGTAGCTGCACAAGAGTGCATTTGGTACGGCGGTGACGATTGCTTTAATAGGCGAGTGTCTCAACAGTGAGGCACAGTATTCTAATATCACCAAGCATTCTCCGCCAATCTCGTGCCTTTCTCGTCCTCGCAGGATTTGTCCTCGAGGTATCATTGTGAGAAGAGCATGGAGCAAGAAAGAAAACGCGTGATTGGTGTTGACGTCCGTCTGCATTATGAAGCTACTTGAGCCGATGACATTGGAACATGCTAATTGGCGACGTGCAGAATGGCAGTATTGGCTTTAGTCGTGCTTTGTGTAGGTCACTCTGACGTCGTCAATGATGCCAGAAACGACCAGACCAAGCAGACCAGCCTTGACGCTCGGCACCACCTTGCTCACGCCTTCCAAGCCCACGTCAACACAGACAAGATCATTGTTCAGCCCACGTGGCTTGAACTTGAATGGGCCTGCAGATTCGGTCTTCTCGCCATCGGCATCAAATCCTTGGAGGGACAGCTCGCAGCTCTTAGCAAGACCAGTCACTGGGCCCTCCAACACGACCACAGCACAGGCAAAGCAGAGACTGTCCAAGTCGAACTTGTCCGTCTCCGCGCCAGGGCACTCGTCCTCGAGGACCGTGATGGCAGGTTTGCCGCCGTTGAGAATATTTCTGAGAGGACCAAAGACGCCAAAGTTATCGCCGTGTGTCTCGACGCCGGTGATTTGGAGTTCTGGAATCAACGGACCGACAGGCGATATGTTGTTGGCGCAGAGGCCTTGCGCAGTGAGGCCTGCGTCGCGAAGACCGAGCAGAGGCGAATACTCCTCGAACTAATTCTTGACTTAGTTTACTCTCTCATCGTAGACCTAGGAAGCAACCTACATCGATAACCTTGCTCACGACCTCGTTTTCGATGTCCCCGATCGTGGGAGGAATGGGCTGGAAGCTCTCATCCTTGCCATCATCACCTTCGTTTCCGGAACCTGGCCCATAGCTGGGGCTTGATCCATAAGTGTCGTGCGTTGGAGCTTGAGGAGTTGGGGTTGGAGAAGTGACGGGCGCGTACGGCGCATAGGGTGCAGCGATCGCGAGGACCGGCAGCAACGCGATGAGGACTTTGGAAAGCATATTGAGCAAACGTGATGCTGTGAGTAACGAGTGACTAGGGTTAGGCAATGAGTGTGAAAAGCAACGGAGACCGGTAACTCAGAGATGTGCGTGCGGGTGCGTCGCCTTTTGAGCAATCGTGTCCTCCCTTTCGTCTTGTTGTCAGCGTGACAATTCGGGTCACCGGCATGCGAAGTCAATATTGAATATTGCAGGCTCCAAGCTTTCTTCATTGGCAGTGATCACTGCAACGATGGAGCAGCCGAATCTGGATGTGCACGAACTGCTAAGAAATGATAGTTACCGCATCGAGCAGAATCTGTTGATCCAACCTTGAAGCAGACATCGTATTGTCAAAATCGATGTTCGGTACGAGGCTCGCCAAAATGATGGGCGTAATGAGCACTTGATGTGGCTAGGATGTGGTCTGTGGAGCGCGTGGAGCGCGTGGAGTTGAGATGTCGATCATGCCGATCGTCGTATGCTTACTTCAGTCAGGAGAACTCCTTAAGACTTGTTGCCCTGCCAAATCCTTGAACGCGGACTTCATGTGCGGTGTTGGCTCATTTCGCCTTCTCAGACTCGGCATCGGCAGTCGGAGTGAAGTGCTGCAGCAGTACCGCCGATATCGAGGCATGTTGCCATTCGCGATGGTGTGCGTGATGAGATCCATTTCCTCAGCTCTATCCACAATCATAATCATAAGTCGTAAGACTACTTCCAGACTCTTCGCTTGCTATGACCTCCCACGCATGCAAATTCCACCAAGGACTGCTAAACGCTCAGACTGCCGAAAGTGCAACACGCACTTGCAATAATCACTCAAGGTTCCAACCACTCGTCCGTTACGTCTGCGAGTTTCTTCTCGTACCCATGGCAGGACGATCGATGACGGCACTCTCCAGCCTGCTGCCTGGTGTCTGCAGCATGTTGCTCAACCTTGGGTTCAGGCCCTTGAACTTGGAATGCTTTCGCAGCTTCTTTCTTGCCACCATGACTGGCACCGACGATTTCGTCACAAGATAGTTGGAGAAGGAACCTAGTAGCACGCCTTTGAGAGCAGATCTCCCTCTTGATCCGAGAATCACCAGAGTGGGCTCCAGGTAGTCGATCTGATGGAAGGTCAGCTCGATCTCTCATACGAATGTAACCCAACTCACCACTTCTGTGATCATGTGCTTCGGGCTCTTGCAATGGAACACTTCTACCACCACTCTCACTTGCAACTTGGTCTTCCTCAGCAATTTGATACACCTCTCCGTGATCTCGTTGGTAGCATGCCAGCGCTCCTTCTCTGCCTTGTCCTTGTACACATCCCTTGACTTTGACCTTGCGTGACTTGGGCTCCTTCCACTGCCCGCGTCCGTCGAGTTCCTTCCACGCACTTCACCAGGCACCACTAGCCCTTGCTGATTGCTCAAGGTACGGACAATTGCAGCCGCTTCATTCATCTGCTTCGAGCCTTCGCCAATCGCCACAGATGTATTGGGCGCCGCTGACGTGTCACCACCCGTGCCAGCCTCCTCGTCAACAGCATAGACTGCAAGTAGCGTGTCGCCGTCCCGTAACACTGTTCCAATTGTCCACTCCAAAGCATAAGCAGCTTCCTCGCTGAGATCCGTCGCCACGAGATACATTCTCTGCCGTCTCAAACCCTGCTCTGCCTCCAACTGGTACTTGCGGAAGTCGCCTCTTAGGATTTGCCGTATGCAGCGATGCGCTTCAGGCGAGCTGTGAATTGGGGACAAGGTCAATGCCATCTTCTGCGCGACATTGAAATCGGTGCGATTTTGCTCCTCATCACTGTCGACCGGTGTAGAGATACCTGACGCTCCACCAACATCGAATGACGTTCTAGGATGAATTGTTGGCTTCTCGAACTTCTTGGAGAACAGCTGCTCCGCGCTCATGCCTGGTGCAGATACGTCAAGCATAGATCGAACTTTCTGTTGTGACGAGATGTCTTTTCGCTCCTCTTCTGCTGCTGCCAGTAAGCTCTTGACTTGCCTAGGAGAATTGCCTTCTCCAGGTTCTGAGCCTTTTCGCGCTCTCGCTCTACCTCTTTCTTGCCTGCCTGCTTCAGATGCAGAATCTTCGTCTGAGTCGTCGTCGTCGTCGCTTGTGCTGACCGCGTCATCCTCGTCGTAGTCTTTGGTCAATCTTACGCCTCCATCAGGTGCCAGCTCTTCTCCACGTCGGACATTGACATTCTTCTTGGTTGGCAGCTCGGCGAGTCGTCCACCAGACTTGAGCAGCGCTGCATCCGAAAGTCGTCGATATGCCTGATCGAGGTTGATCACTTTGCCAGAGTCAGAAACGTACGTGCCTGGCGTGCCCATCAAGTTCATGCTGTTGGTGTTCAGGCTCTTCGTGGCAGGACTTTGCGAGCGTCCGTGCCGAGGAGCAGGTGACCTTGACTTCTGTCCTCGCGGCCTGCCATCAGGACCCAAATTGCTGTTGCCGAAGACGGCTGACAATGATCCTGGCCTCTTCTTCGTATTGCTGCTCTGCTTGTTGCTGCTCGGAAACATGCCTTCTCCTTGTGACACCCGCTTGGGACGAGCATGTGACTCGATGCTCGGGAGCATTTCGAACTGATAGGCAGACTCGATATTCTGGCGAGGGCTAGCATGGCCCTGATGTATGGTCGGCAATCCGGGCGACATCGAGCCGTGTGAGGGTCGGTGAGGTCTCGAGGAGCTTGGGGCGGGTCCAAGGTCGAGCATACTGCGCACTGGTGCGCCCTCGGAGAACGTTGAGCCCGTCGGACTGCTGACAGCGCTGTTACGGCCGTCTCCAGCGATGGACGCAGAGCGTCCTGAGGCAAGATGGCGGTCGCGTGGTATGCCTGGCGCAAGATCTCCAATGTCCAGCATGCTCCTCACAGGTGACTGCGCCATGCCTGCAGGGCTTCCTGTGCGTACTCTGTTCGATGCCGACGGCGACGGCGCTGTCTTCCGTCCCTCAAGCAGAGCCATGATATCGTTTGCCTCTTCCTGGAGGGCGGCCTCCAGCGACATCTGCTTGGGCGCCATGATGCGCGCGGGGCACCGTCGTTCTCCCTTGTCTCAATGCGTGTGCTGGCGGTATCGAAGAGTCCGAGGTTTGGTAGGTCGAGAGCGGGCAATCGGAGCCGGAAGCGATTGTGAGGACGGTGATATGGAGCTGTGGTGGCTGGCACTGCTGCGATGTGGTGTAGCTTGCTATGTATGCCGAGAGCTCTCCTAGGCCATCAGGTCAGGCAGGGATTTCGCTTCAAGGCGCGTAAACTTGTGACTTGGTGAAAGCTTCGTATGGCAGGAACAATTCACTTCGTGTACAATTGTAGAGCAAGTGGAATTTCCTCTTTTGCGCTCAAAGAGTCGACGTGAAAGATGCACCACACACTCAGGCTTCGTCAGCCAACTTCTGGGAAGCTGCACGTCACGCCGTGGGCTTTGAGTGAGGGCAACATGGAGATTATCAGTTCCGTGGTGGGTTAGGTATTGCTGAAGCTACCACACGATGCAAGCTCTCTCCACTTGCAAGCAAAAAAAAAGAGGCTGTGCTAGAGGCAAGAAGTCGGGTCGGTACGGTTGACAGAAGCCAAGAGGGGAGATGCAAGAGCGCGAGGAAAAGTCTGGGCACGCGTCTCAGGAAGCTGTCGTGAAGCTCTGATGATCATGCATCTGATCATGCATCTCCCATCGAATGAGGGCAAGCTCTGCAATTTGTGCTTCCGAAACTACATCTGCGATCACGTTGTTCTTGCCGGCATCGTGTTCGGCTCCTCTGCATCAGGCTTCGCCGCCACCGACCTCAATCCTTTTTCCATCACGATACTCCATGGCAATGGTTCGGTACTAGTCTTTGGCGATCTCGAACCCCGTATGCCCCACTTAGAGGGGTCTTTTAGCTCGTTGCAGATCCGGTACATACATGCTGTTTGTTCTGCGATAGAGGCATCGGGAGCACTAACATCAGACACGGGCATCGCATGTGGGATTATGTCTATTCAGCGCTATTCTGCTTTATAATTTCACGTTTCAATGCTTCCTAAGGATTTCAACATAAGGTTCAAGCCAGACTGGCTGTCCTTTGCCTAGATCTCACAAAATCAAGGACTTCGGTGAATCCATGGTTGATATACCACTAAATTGGAAACTCTCGCCAGCATCAAGAGTACCCAGCTTTCCTCTGCTCAGCTCGTCCGCGTGGTTTCGAATGCTTAGACGATCTTGACTGCTCTTTCTCAACTGGCGCTGGCGAGCACTGCGCACTCTCAGCCGATGCCTTCTTATTACTCTCAACCTTTTCGGATCGAACGGATCCATCACGAAGCTTGCCAGAGAATGCTGCCGCAAGATCAGCTTCCTGTGCGATTCAGTCATGAATTGGAGAATTGATCGGGATTCACTAACATAGTTCTTCTCCCTCATCTTCGTTGTCTCCAGGCTTCTCCAACCCACCGAACATCGTGGCATCACCGAACAGATCTCGAGTTGGTCTGCGAGGGAACCCTGGGCGTTTTGTTGCGAAGCCTCGAGTCTTGAACTTGCTCCCTCTTCCACCTCGGAGCCCAATTCCACGTATTGGCAGCTCATCGTCCAGCTCAGGTATGTCTGCCCAGTCATCCAATGGATCCGTGCCCATCCTACGCAGTCCAGGTCTTGCTCTTCTTGCGTCAAGACCATCACCAAGGTCGAAGGCCCCTCGTCGATTAAACGCAGCATCGAGGTCTGCATCCAAAGGAGAAGACCGAGGCATCCTCCCGAGGCCATAAGGTCCAGGTGGCATGCCAGCTCCCCCCATACCGAAATCATCTGTCATGCCTCGACCCCATCCTGGTCTTCTCGGTGGCATAGCATCAAATCCGGGTGGGCGTGTCGGATACTCCGGACCATAATACGGCCGCGCGTTTGGCGGAATAGGACCAAGATCTGGCTGAAGTGGCGGCATCGGCATGTATTGAGCTTCCTTGATCTCGCTCACTGCGCTGGTCAACTTCTCCACAAGTTCTTCCAGCTTCTTGATTGTCTCTTCTGACTTTGCAAGCCGCTCCTCCGCATCACGAGAGGACGCTCGTTTCCGTGCTCGTCCTCGTTCGCCATCACTGCTCGCGGCATCTATTTCTGTCTCGCATTTCCTGCTCTTTCGTGCACGTCTCTCCCTTCTGTTGCGACTCCGGCTTCTGCTCTGCATTCTTCTTTTCGTAGCCTCGCAACCTCCATAATCAGCACATGGGCATGCTGGCATCCCACCAAGCTTGAGATCTACATCGCGGTCATCGACCCTTCCTCGGACGCGAAAACTGCCGTCGTTCACCGCGCAAGTTGGACCGCACCCGCCATACATATGAGGTGTGGAGTTGTGGCGCATGAAGTTACTGAGAAAATCTTGGGCGTCTTGTCTAAAGTCTCCACGCCCACCACCCCTCATCCTCCGTGGTCTACTCCATTCTTGATTGCTTTGTGGTCCGAATCGACATGGGCCTGGATGCGCCATCTCACGGCAATGCCCACAGATGTTGATGTCCTGCCCATTATGCTCCGTGCCCGGTCCACCGCCCATGTACCCTCTTCGTTGTGGCATGAAATTCTCCATCCCAGGCATGCCAGCCATCCCACCACCTATCGGAGCCGTCCCATACGGCATGACTGCTGATCTGGAAAGATCCTGCATGTGACTATGATTGCAGGTTGGGATGTACTCGATACTGCCGATGCTGTCTCGAGGCAGCAACGGGATAATTGTTTGCTTTCGATGACCGAAGATACTCAAGAGCTGAGCATAGGAGTCGTCATCTGAATTATCTAGTTTCGAGGTCGATACTCCCATGGCATGTCCAATGTGATCGGATCTTGACTGTGGTGTGCACGCTTTCGATTGGACAGTCCGAGATGGGCTACGCAGACAGCAAATAAGCGGGAGGTAAAGGTCGGAGGAATTCTTTCGAAAAGGACTGGGGAGTAGCTCTCCTTTATGGGCCGGCGAGGTCGATGACTACTCTTCACTATTCAGGTAAGTCGCACGACATCCAGTGTTTGCTCGCACGAACGTCTGCTGACATGGAACCAATGGACGACTAGGTCAATCAGCCTCCGAGCACCGAGCCGGCCAGTGAGCCTGATCATCATGCTTCTTGGTCGTCATTCATGCCTCTGAGGGAAACGAGGGCAGTACGGACACGATTGCTTTTGAACAATTCTTATTCGCATTTCCCATGGTTCATTACAAGACGTTCATGCATACATCGTCCAGACAAAGCGTGCATGAGCTAACGAAAGCATTCCGCATCGCATCTGAACAGCGAGTCGTCCTTTCGGTGTGGGAGAAATGAAACAGTGAAGCAGAAATGGGAGCGAAAACGTCAGAACTCAAGACCACCGACACCCTAATTATAACCCCCCTGCCCAACGCCAATGGCCACCACATGTACAATTCGCCACTCGTCCCTTCCTGCCCCGTCGGAGAATCAATGGATCAGAACATCATGCTACGGACCTGCTTCCGTCGCTCGTTATGCCTACCCTGCTGTGGAGCAGTCTGTGGCGTCTGCGGCATCTCCTTCATGGTATGCTTGGACGGAGTGGCAGGCATGATGGGGAAACCCTCGCCTTGGGTTCGATGAGCAGCAGCAACACGGCTGGCCTTCTGCTTCATGTTCTGAGATCGCTCCTCCAGTCCACCCGAGCTTTGAGGTCGAGCATGGACGTCCTCAGCAGCCTTTGCTTTCAGACTCTCGGAGCGCTTCTCCTTTGCCAGGACCGCTTTGCACCACTCACGACCTGTGACGGAACTCTTCCCAACAGCGCGCTGCAGGACTTCTATCCAGCCTGCCTTGTCTGATGCGTTATCGGCATAGAAGTCGATGGTCTCTCCATTGGCGAAGCGAATGCGGAAACCTTCCTCAACGAACTGGTAGCCCTCATCCTCTTCGGCGAATGCTGACTTGCGACGACCTTTGCCAGACTTGCCTCCCTCTGGGTTCTGAACAAGCGAACCACGGTCATCGATGATTTTCGCGGCCTTAGCCAGGTCGATCTTCGCTCGTGGTTGTCGAGTTGACTCGTGGTAGGCAGTGAGCTTGGATCCGACAAGACGGAAGAAGCGGCGTCGCCAGAACTGCATCGAGGTCAGTCTGTGTCATTTCATTCGGGATTGGAAGGTACTCACAGGACAGTCACCACCCTGCTGACTTAGGAAGCCCTCAAACTCGCGCTTGTCGGCTTCTTCGGCATCTCGCATCTCTCGAATGCATGCGTTCATGCTCTTGGGCATCTCCTCCTCCGACACACCCTTTGGTCGAGGCACATACAGGAGCTGCAAGGTCAATTTGCCTACCTGATATGGAGGACGCCGAACAACGCCACCACGCTTGCTCTTGACAGAGTTGGCAATAGTGGCATCTTCAAGTGCCCACTCATTGAACACAGGCATGTCAACAGTGATTGGGCGGCCGAAGCACTGATCCTCATGGTTCTTGAGGCAAACATAGGCACGTCCGAAGCTGCCATCAGATGCGACAAGCTCATTGAGCAAGTCCCAGGCCGTGGCATTAGGGTTTGACCTGCTGCGGGCACTTCGAGCATTCTGCTGATTCTGTCGCTCAATTGCCAGACGTTCGGCTTCTTCCTGCTCAGCCTTCTCCTTTGCCAACCGCTCATGCTCCTTCCTCTTCTTTGGCGACATGAGAAGATGACTGAAGGAAGTCTTCTTCAGCGGTGACTTGGAACCAGACTTGGTCGGTGAAGCTGGTCGAGGTGGCGATGGCTTCGCTGGAGGTGTGAGCTTGGTCTGGAGGGTCAGCTGGAACTCAAGGTCATTAAGCACAACAAGCTCAAATTCCTGGCCAATCGGTGCAGCACGTCCAAGCTCCAGCCATGAAGTCGTCACGCAGTGTAAACCATTGTCCAGGGTGAGCTGGAAGTATGTGCGTTCATCTATGATAATGTGAGTATTCGCCTGATGAGAAGTGATGAACGCCGACTTACTCTGTGGTAGTGGCAGTTCCAGGTCCTTGACACCAACGACCTTCACGAAAAGTCGTCCACGCTCTACGCCATCCTCAATGTCTCCTTCCCCGGACATAGCTTGGTCTTCCCCGATTGTGTCCAGTCCAGCAGACACGGCGCTCTCTTGACCAGGAAGAGGAGGCACAGGGCCACTGTTCATAGCCCGCTTGGTAGCAGAAAGGGAGCGGATGCTCTTCCTCCTCGCCTTACCGTTCCATGGCTCTGTTGTCCACGATTTCGATCGCTCGTGGCTAGGCTTTCTTGGGCTACTGCCTGCCGATCGAGTTCCAGCAGAAGATGGACGCTGCTCCATGGTGGGTGACATCGGACCCATGCCACTCTCGTTACTGAAATTCCGCTTCGCCACGACGACCTTCGTGTTCTGTCTCATCAAATAGCCCTTCTTTGAGCGTGGCGTCAAGTCAGCAGGTGTCGATAGGTCGGTGACATACGAAAAGTGTCGCTCTTCATGCTGCCGCCCATCTGGCGAAGGCTGCTGTGAAGCCGGAAGGGCTACTGAGGGTGGTAACGGAAATAGTTGTTGTACCTTTGAGGACTCAATCACACGATCGAACTCCTTGTCCAAACCGAAAGAGATGTCCTCACCGAATGATTCATCCATGATATCAATACCACGGAAGGATTGTCGACGGTTGATGGGTGCATCTTGGACCTCGAGTGAGGATGACTCTGTCTGGGCTTCTGGCTCCAAGCTCATTGACAAGCGCTTTGGACTCTTCTCGGGGATCGGTGGTGGCTCAGCACCACTGACCTTCCGACGTTGTGCCGCCATCATGTTGAGATCAGCGGGCGTGGCAGAGACACGAGTCTTGAGGCGTCCGCCTGGAGCCTTGATCGATGCCTGATGCTCGGGAACAGCGACGGGCTCGATGATCTCCGGCACTTCCTCTGGCGACACAGGTCTATGCACAACAGAGGACGGAGTGCCAGGCTCCTCGACTTCGACTTCAGGGCTCTGGTCTCGTCGCATGAAGTCTTGCACCGCCTGCATGTCCAACTTTGCAGGCAATGGCTTTTGAACAGTCTCTATGTTGTCCTTTTCTGGCGGTGGTGGAGGAGTGGATGAACCGCCGAGATAGCTTGCGAAGCCACTCTGGAAGTCTACGTCGTCGAGAAGGGAAAGCTCTGGCAAGTCTCGGTGGTCCGAGCCATTGCTACCACCCGAGATGCGTGGAGTCGAGGTGCGAATCGCAGGCTCCTGCTTTGGCGTTGGTGGACCATCGTCATCTGTGGCGCTGTTCGATCCGCGGCGGGCTCCGTCGAGGGCGGCATCTCCAGAGTAGCAGCTCTCATCATCAGCAACTTCTCCTCCAGACACATCGTGACGAATGACTGAGCCTTCACGGTCGTACGCTTCGTGCTCATCGTTGCTGGCAGCGTACATGTCAGGAATGGAGTACAGGTCGATCTGTTCGTCCTCCTCTTCTTGCTTGATGTGCACATGTGGCTCTCCAGGAACAACCTCGTCAAAATTGGAGGATGCCTCACGAGAAGGAATTGGCACGTCGGGGTCGAGATCGCCATAGCTCAGGTCTTCGGAGAATGCTTCGAGGCTCCCTTGCTTCGCTGCACCATCAAAGCTTCGGCTCTGGACCTTGCGCAGAATGGACTCGCGAGAAATGCGAGGTGCCTTGAATTCATTTGAGAATCCGAAATCGTCATCTGCCGCGACCTCTTCCTCGTGGACATGAATTCCAAGTCCATGCTTCCTCAGTCGTGCAGCCTCCTTTGCAGCCGAGTCCTGTGGTGACGTCGAGTCTTGAAGACCCATCAGGCGCAGGCGGTCTTCCAGAGTCATGGACTCCTTCTTGGATGGCGATTCAGAGCTCGTGACGCGTGGAGGTGTCGGCAGGTTGCGAGCATGGGCAGCTCGAACGCGCTCGGCAATTGTGTTGGGTGAAGCTGGCCGCTCATCCTGAGAGAACGGTGGAACTGGCGGGAGAGGACGCGAGTCGCCATCAGAATTGACGCTCGCAGTGCGGTATGCGTTCCACTGCTGTGATGGAGTTGAGCGGCCCTCCTTAGCACCAAATGGGTCGTCGAAGGTGTTTGCAAGCGTGTTGCTTGCGACCTCTGGGCTCATGTGGCGCCAGTCTTCTGGCAGCACAACTGGAGTCTTGTCCGTGTCCTCGAGCGAGGCATCGAAGCTGTCCTCATCCTCATTGGGACCGCCACCAAGATCGATGTCGTATTCGTCGTCGTCGAAATCGTCGTAGCTACCCTCGCGCGAGCCAGATGCGACCGAGGCCACAGATGGGTCTGGTGTGACCATCTCGTACTCGTTGATCTCTGGCGGCTTGGTGTCGAACGTGACACTCTTAGCCTGACGACGCAGCGGACGCGACGGAACAATCTTGGTCTCCGTGTCGTCGTCATCAGACCAGATGCTTGTGTTGGGGTCGAAGTTGCGTGGGAAGGTGTTGTGCGCGGAGCGGCTGGACAGCGAAGACTTGGTCGGCGACGCAGCGTTGCGAGATGGAGATGGCGAGGCAGACTTCTCGATCGTCTGCGTTGATGGCGTGTCTGAGTGAGTGCGCTGGAGGAACGGGATCGAGTTGGAGCTCTGGCCGCGGCGGTGGCCTTTGACAGGAGCCCCGTTGGTGTTGTTTGTTGACTCCTGCCTCTGACCCTCGACACCTCTCCCACCAAAGGCGTTGCCGCCGACTTGCGACAGCGGTCGGTTTGCAGCAAGCGGGCGCTCGACAACGGGAACAGAAGTGGGGTCGTACTCGTTCTTCTGCTCGCGCGCAAACATGCTGCTGTTCTTGACACGCGAGGCTTGCTTCAACTTCTCGATCGAAGGCCTCTTGGACATGGATGCCGAAGAGTCGGAGCGATCAAGCCAGTTCTCCGAGCTGAAGCGACCGGGTGAGCCTCCGCGCTGCCAGAATGCCCGTGGTGACGCATTGCCATAGGGCGACGAGTCGAAAGGCGAAGAATCTCGACCGCTGCCGCCAATCATTTGCTGGGCCCGGAGTTAGCAAAGTCTATTGTTGCGGCTGGAATGTTGATGCTGGGGATAGCCTTACCTTTGTCAATTGATTGTAGCTGGGTGAGTTCCGCCGCTTCTCCATCGGACTGATCTCAGAGAGCGCGCGAGGGGCTGAATTCGAGCTCATCTTGCTTGGAGACGCGTTAGGTGTAGATTTGTTGATCTTGAGCGGCGAAATGGCCTGTAGAGTGCACCTCGTCAGTCACGACACTTCAATCAACAACGGCATTGTGCGCGCAAAGAAGCGCTGAATCTTAATGGAATGTACGCACCCCGTCTGGAGCCATGGCGGCGGTAGAAGCTGTCGTCTCTCACAGAAGAAATGGTATTTGTTGTCAAAGGAATGCGTGCGCGCAGGGATTGATGTTTGTGGGCGACCAGGCAGTGCTTGTCGCGCAAAGTGAAATGTGATGGCACAACGAAGACCGTTGTGACGATCGAAGAGAAATGCTGTGCCTGCGCAACGCAAAGGAAAAGAGAGTGTACTGGATGGCAGCGAGGACCTGTCAATAAGAAAGGTCTTGTAGGACGGGTGGTGTGCCTCAAATCCAAGGAACATGGCAGCTGCGGGACAAGGTTTCGCGGGTGAGAGTGATTGCGCCTGCTCCTGGTCGTCGTTTCCACGGCAACCACGCGATAAAACGCGGGACACTTGCCTCCACATGACGAACTCCTCCCAACCTTCGAAACTCAAGATGGTGATGGCTTCGAGATGGGCATTTCGCATTCAAGTTCGCTTCCAGTGAATCCCACGGTAAACGATGCCCTGTTAGTGGAGTTGCGATTCAATTCGTGTTGTCCCTCTCGCAGCTGGCCACTGGCACAGAATGTCTGAGAACACGTGAAGCAAAGGCTATGCGTCTTCACACAATACGGTATCTATATGCAGCTGCATGAGTTCGAATACAAATTCCGCCACGAGTCGAAGTAATTCAGCTGGTTCTCGAGGCCTCATGAATGGCGGATTCAAGCATGCACTCGGTGCTCGGAGGTGATTCCGACACCGCATCCTCGTCGTCTTCGATGGCCTCCAGCAACGCATTCTTGTAGATGAATCCATGGAGGTACAATTCATAGATTCTCAAGATAAGCACGATTGACATGTGCCTAGATTTAGGGCATATGTCCACATCGTGTTGCGACAAGGTGCAATCATACGGAAATGCAATATGTCGGCCAAAAGATCTACCTCAGATCAGACACTCGCCACTTGCTCTTTGATATTCGATTAGCAAATTGTTACTCATGGCTAGAAGTCGCTTGGATGTAAACTAGGATGATGCAGGAACTGCCATTTGATCTCCAATGTGTTGGTGCCCGAGTCTCTTTCAATAGCTAGACCACAGTAGGCCACTCAGGTAGGTAGTATACAGACGCGAAGCCTGAACCATAGAGCGAAGGTGCCCGTCCATGCAGCCCATCCTTCAGCGTATCGCAAGCATCATGCTAAGCGTCAATCAATAGCTCGTGCTGAGGTCTTTTGCCATCCGCACAGCTTGACTTCGGAGGTGCTAGCTGCATACTGCAAGATGATAGCTCTGCAAGCAGATGCCTGTGTCGTGCCATGGGCCGATGCCAGTAGCAGGCGCACCAGCCGGGTCATAGTCCAAGTCAAAGAAGTGCCTCATCCAACTGGAGGCTCCTGTGGCCGCTGGTTCTCCGCACTCAACTCTGCCATCAATCCGCCCACGTCGCGCTCACTCGCATCCTCCTTCAGTCTCTGCTCAATGAATTTGCTCATCGCCTGTACTTTGACTCTAGCCTTGTTTGTCCAATCCACGATGGCCAGAGCATCGACAGGCACACCTCCATACTTTGCGATCTGACACAACTCGCCGTTCTTGTTCATCGTGATGATGACTTCGCCTCCTCTGACTTGCTCTTCGGCGAGTGTCGTGTCCTGTAGGACAATGGTACCGGAGTCGTAGTATGAGAAGGTGACGCAGAGAGGATGATGCAGCATGGAAAGTGCAACAGGCTCGCGCTCACGTGGTGTGAACACCGTGACCTTCTCGCCGTGAACCTCAACGTCAGGACGCTTGAAATGCTGCAGCGCTGTGACGACAGCTATACATGCTGCATCTATGAGGTTTCCATCATGATCCAGAATATGCACGTCGGCTCGAAGAGAAAAGCACTTCTCGCCCGCAATGATGCAGAGCGATTCGGTGTCGAGAGCTGAGCTTCTCCGTATGGCCTTCTCCAAGATGCGTGATAGAACAACTTCGTCTGATGTCGGCCGTCCTACTTCGAATGCTGGCGATGCCATGGGAGAGAATTCGGTCGTGATGATGAAAATGCCATCGAATTTGCGGTCTGGATACGGCGCCACCACCTCGCATGATATTCTCACCAAGACTCTACATTGAATCCATCAGTCCAAGCATCCCCGTGGTATCACATTACTGACCTCGTCTTTCCCAGCTTGACATCGACTGCGCCATATTCCTGTCCAAATGACAACTGGATGTCTCTGTATGCATCTAGCGGTCGTCCATCGAGTCGTATGCCTTCTCGTAAAGCCTGCAGAATGAATGACTTCTCGTTGGTAGATAGCTTCGCCTCCTGAGGCATCTTTGAAGTCTAAAATGTCACCGGAGCATTTTTCGATTGAGGCTTTTGGTGTCTTCGCCATCATGCACAAAATATCGGAGCATCATGTCCCTTTTTGGTTTAGCGTTGCCGTCTTCCAGATCGTCCAACATTTTGCATGCGACGGGCAGGTCAGTTCCACCACTGTAGCCTCCCGAATACTGATTGTCAAGCTTGCAGGATCTTTTGCAGAAGACTTGAGTAGCTTTCAAGAAGGTCGAGATCCCAGAGTCTCTTAGCCTTCAATCTTTGAGCGCCACGAATACCCTACTCGCAACTCTTCCTCTCGCACCATGACTACTGCTCACAGACCGACATTTAATGCCGTACGTCTACGACGCTCACTAGGAGGCTTGGTACTTTGCGCGCTAATACCTGCTTTAGGCACAAGGCAAAGAGGCCCAGCGCGGACCGGCTCTTCACACTCGTCTCCTCCCGGCGCATACGACCCTCAAGTTCAGACAGGCTGGCCAAGGCGGCGACGCAGATGCCGAACCTCGTGATCTCCGCGCCGAGCTTCTGAAGGCCGAAGCTGCGGCTCAGGCTAAGAAGACTGGCAAGGTGATCGAAGATGATGCCGATGCGACGCCAGCCACCGCAAAGAGGACGATTGAAGCAGCGCAGGATGATGCGGATGACGCAGAGGAAGATCCAGAGGCAAAGAGACGGCGATTGATTCTGGAGCAAGCAGCAGAAGAGGACGCAGACTCAGCAGGCTCAAGCGACGAGGATTCGAGTGATGAGTAAGTGCAGTGGAACATGCATGCTAGACAGCAGCCTAATGTGACGGCAGGGACGACGATGATGAGGAAGACGAAACGGCGGAGCTTATGCGTGAACTCGAGAAGATCAAACGCGAGCGAGCTGAGCAGCGAGCGAAAGAGGTACGTGTTTGACTCACGCGATAGTTGCACATCACTGATGAGTATCGCAGGAAGCCGAGAAAGAAGCCAAAGAGCAAGAGCAACGAGAATATGACATCGCTCGAGGCAACCCGTTACTCAACCCAACGGACTTCAACGTCAAGCGACGGTTTGTTAATCAGCTGCTTGGACATAGGAACAATGCTGACAGCGTACAGATGGGATGACGATGTGGTCTTCAAGAACCAAGCGCGGGGTACAGAAGACAAGAAGCAGAAGGAATTCGTCAATGACTTGCTCCGATCAGACTTCCATAAGCGATTCATGGTAGGTCCTGATCAATCTGCTACATACTCGTGCGATGCTAATGCCCATCACAGAGCCGATACGTGCGCTGAACTACACTCCTCGTCTCCCTAAGACGCATAGATCGGGTCACGCGATCAGAATTTCGAACGGCCCCTACTCATCGTTCCTTGACCTGAGAAAGCTATTGCCAGACGATGTTCTGATGGACAAGATCAGCAAGGGTCTCGACCTCTGGCTTGGCAGCCTGACATCATCCTGCCTTATCTCTACACTTTCGAGATCAGCACCAATTCGACCCCAAGAAAGAAGTAAAGATAGCGGGCTGGCTTCTTGATTGGCTCGTTGTCAGCATATTGCGTACCTCAGCCTAACGCGAAGCCCTTCAAGAGTGCTGAAGCACCACAAGATGAACGAAAAGTGAACTTGGCGTGGGTCTCTGCCTGACGGACTGGTAGGTTTGACAACCACGATTTGAAGATCGGGAAGTGTCCAATTGGCTGAGCTGCGTTCCCTGGACCGGGGAATTGCTTGGGGGCATCGCAGGATCGCAATGCTGTGACGAATATGGCTTTCGCTGTTCTCCAGAAGCCAGATGTGCTATGATGCACATCTTGTCTCTAGGCTATATAACAATGGCTAGTCCCTCATATTACTTTAGTTCCATCAGCACCATCATCGCTTCTCACTAACACACTCCGCCAAACACACTCAGCAACTACCCCATTCGAAACCAAACTTCATCACAATGGCAGGCTATGGCAACAGAACCGCACCAGACTACACTGGCACCGATCACGAGACGACCCGCTTCGGCTCACACGAGTCAACCGAGCCGTACTCGGGAGGCCATCCAGAAATGAAGTCAGGCACCGTCGGCGGCGCAGGCTTCGGCAACAAGAGTGCTCCAGATGCAAACATGGAGACATACGACAATTCCGACCTGAGGTTTGGCAGCCAGAGTAGCACAGAACCGTACTCTGGCGGGCATGAATTACATAAGAGTGGCACTGTCGGTGGTGCTGGTTTTGGTGGGTTCACGTAAGAAGTCATACGACCTTTGGCTGACAGTTTTCAACAGGCAACAAGACAGGAAGCTTCGGACAAGACTCACGCCTTGGCAAGGTAATGGAGAAGGTCGGACACATGACGAACAACGAAGGCCTTGTCGAGAAGGGCCGCGCTCGACGGACGTCTCAGGGCTATGCTGAAGAGAAGACGCCAGAGCAGCCATCGGCATAAAGCTCGCAAGCGTACACCAGACATGACCAAAGGTGAATCAAAATTGTTTTGTAGCGCTATACCACATTTTGTACCAGTATGTATGTTTACGATCGGCATTGAAGCTTGATTTCTGGTGACATGTCCCTCGTGTTGATGCTGTGTTCCTCATTGTGTGTACTCACTGTACTCGAATCTTGTCGCATCATCACGCTCTTCCATGGCCAACACCAGGTTGGTGCATTTCGATATTCTTCTCACATTGATACGCGACTTGTAGCGTCGGAGCTTCGTAACGCGAGCGATGAGGTTGCATCTTCCAGATCTTCGAGGATGTTCTTGCTTCGACAGATTGTTGGGAGCCTAGGACCTGATGCTGGCGACTTCATGGGCATTGACGAAGTTCTTGGATGGGCCTATCTCGGTTCGCTCGTTTTCGCTGTCGATGTGGACGATGTTGTCGCAAGATTCTCTTGTACACCGTACACGATACATTGGAGAATTCGGGAGCGATCGATGATGTTCCGCATGCTCGGCTTTATGTGAGGTGGCGGTGTATGGGGCGTGAATCGAGACGGCTTGACATTCTCGACAATGGCTTTGGTAGTACTGCGGACAGTCTTCGTCACCGCCTGTGCCGCTGTCTCCACTGCAGCCTTTGCGGCCTTGGTTGGTGACACATCTTGCACCCCATAGAAGATGCACCGCAGAAAGTGATTCGAACCAACGATCCTGTCGAGTCGTTCGCTCACGTGCTCAGGTCTAACATTTGGGATAAGTGATCGGATACTCCTCGCCTGCGGTATGGCTGGTGATGGTGTAGATGTCGTCGAGATCGCGCGATTGGTCAACGATCGCTTGACAGTTGGGAGTAGTGCCTTCATGTTGCAAGGTATTCAGCAGATGCCTTCGCCTCTATGTGCAAGTCAGTCAATCTACGTGTTTGTTGCAAACATGCCAATGTTGGGTACTGGGAACTTAAATGGGTTGCCGGACAAGACTACCTTCGGTTTCCAGTTTCATTGGCGGTGACTTGACCTTGGTAGTATTCGACCAAAGGGCATCATCTGCCATCATAATTTCCGATGCTAGATCTGCCTACAATAAGAGACAATGGCAGAACCATCAACTCCCCAGTATGGTTACCATTTCATGAGGCTGCCAAACGTCATCGATCTTCATCATTGTTACGCTCGACAAAAATATTATGTCGGTATCTGCGTAACACTCGAGGGGACGCATAAATCTTCTAGCATGCTATTTGCAGAACACTTTTGTGGTCGGTTGAGATCTCACGTCCGTAGCAAACAGATTATTGCACATACAAATAATCGATCGGCTCAGCACAGGTAAATACAGCGCATCCAAGCTCTTGAAGACCCCCAAAATTAGCGCAATATTATCGAGAGGAGGATAGCTTTCGATCAATGAACTTTCTTGACTCCATCAAAGAATGTTGTTGTACTACGTTGATCAGTGTAGAAATGTGGAGGTGTTCGTTCACCAACAAAAACGTCACAGCTGATTTCCAGCCTTGCTTCTGCTTTCTCATCCACAAAATCAACACAACACAATCGCGAAACAATTCGTCATGGCCGCCCTACCGACCATCAACCTTCCGATCCTCGTTCTCGCTCACTCCATCTTTCTCTCCTTCTTAGGCCTGCGCATGATCTTTCGTGGTCCACCGGCGTCCAAGCCGAATCGGGAAACAGAGATCTCAGCCATGTCCGGCATCACCACGCTGGCCATTGGCATCGCGTATCTAGCAACGAGTTACATGCCTATCGAGGAGAACCAATTCCTGCATGCGAGCGTACCGGTGCGCATCTTCCTCGCACTGCTCGCGGCATTGAGATTGATCACGGTGAACAACATTTCAGGCGAGGGCAGGAACGAAATGCTATTCGTGGCGCTTTATGATGGATTGGGTGGTGCGATCTGTGGATGGCAATTGGGTAATTTTTCGGGACGAATTCCTGTGCTGTAGACCCGCACGACAAGCACCGATCTTACTGTGCAAAGAAAGCCTACAGACCTGACACAGTTCAGAAAGCGCAACTAGAGGTGTGAGGAAAGAATCGACGAGAACGGCATGACGGGGTTCTTTCTCGGCGCGGTATCCCGAAGACCACATTGTAGCATAGCATACTCATCATTCATGGTGCGATTGCGCAGCCTACAGAAGAAGCTGAAACTCGCATTGCACTCGACATTTCCAGTCGATCTCTGTATGATGCACTTGTTGGTGGCTGGTGATTGTCCATCGCAGTACAAAACTGAAACTAGCATCCGGATGATATCGATCAATAATGGGTCTAATTGAGACAGAGCAGACCGCCTCGATGAGTCCTTGCGTGGGAAAGACCAAGAAACATGATATCAAGCGACAGGCAATAAGTGGGAGGTTGATGAGGTCCATCTTCACCGCCATGAATTTAGGAATGTATCGTGAGATCCTCAAATACCGTTCCGTTCCGAGTCTCAGATCCTGCCATCGCATAGGATCGGGGGCCATGTAAGGGAGAAATGACGAGCCGGTCCTCTGGCGGCTTGTCACGAGTCCACAATGCACCCACGGAGACCCGCCTCGTAGATGCAAACGGCTTGCGGGAGGAGACAGGCAAGGCAAGCTCGATCTGGCATTGAATCGGCAACGTGCAGATGGTTCTGCATACAAACAGGATTGTCGAGGTCTGAGACCTGTGCACCAGGTTTGCCTATAATTGACGGAGGGATCCTGGGTACAAGACAGCAAGGGACACGCTTTCTCCGTAGTACGAGGGCCACGATGCGATGTGGGGAGGTTTCAACCATGCGCTCAAAAGTCCGGAAATAGAGCGCTGGACGGCTGTCGCTGGAATGCGCACTCTTGCCAGGGTAATCGTTCACAGCAGGCCCGAACCGAAAAAACAAAAGAATTGTCGCGTGGAGCTGTAGAACCACCGACTCGTGTAACCTGTGTTGCGGTCAATTGGAAAGTCTGTCAAAGTGTACCATGGTGGAGAAGAAATTGCGATCCATCAGCGACTGTTCAGGCGAACCCTGGTGTTCATCGACACGGGAACGATTGGCTCGTAGTAGTGGAGGCAAACTGCAGGTTGTCTGCAGCACAACTATCGCCTCTCATCATGCATCGTGCCCATCGGCTTGTCCTGTTTCGTGTGAACCTCGACCGCTCTTGTTGGTCCACGCTAGCAACGTACCACGGTGGGTAGCATGATCCGCATCTGCGCGGCGAGAATGTGCCGCTCGGTAGTAGACTCGTGCACTCGAACTCCCGAATGGAGTGACTCTGCGTTTGGCAGAATAGTTGGAGATAGAAGAAGATGATGATGATGGTGATGATGATGATGGATGTGACGATGGCGATGGCATTGCTCAGCAGCAAACGAGATCCCGCAAGGGAAATCCCAGCCGGCTGGAGCACGTAATCTGATGGCCCCGGGAGCGACGCGGCGGAGAAAGGCGGGACCCTTTGATACAACGGAGAAGTCGCGCGTGCTAATCGATACATTTTCTGTGTCTTCTATTCTGAATAAGGCAAGAAGGCTGGGTTGGGTCGTTCTTCACCGTCGAAGCCGCCCGTCTTGGGAAGTCGCGACTGCTGCTGCCAGAAAAAGAAGGCACCAGGGCAACAACACCACGGCTGCAAGTATTTTTGCAGCGCTTCACAGCGATTGACAGCACGCTGGCGGCATCAGAAATCTTACGCCATCTAGCCCGTCTAGCGAATGAATTAACCCATGGTTGCATGTGGGCGATAGAGAGTCTGCAGGCGCGATTGGCTGAGGGGGCTGGAGTTGCATGCGTGAGACTTGGCTAAAGCACATCCCCGCCAGACTTCACCGCTCTTTGCCAAAAGCCGACGCTGGCGAGCCTCCTCGTCTCTTAGAGTCCCTCTTCCGCTCCCAGTTAGCCTCAACAGCCGGACGACTGACAGGAGGACTGTCGGTGTGATAGCGAAGTCTCGTTCTGCGGCTTCACGTTCAACCAAACCCAACACATACCAGACCGAAGCTGAAGCCGGACGCAACTCAGCACAGAGCACAGCCGCCTGCTGACATTGAGAGTTTTCTTACTCTCCGATCGCTCCTTCGCCATGGAGCACTTCAACTTCCAACCAGATCAGCAAGTGCTGGGAGACGGCTCCAACTTCGACCAGTCCTTCCACGACGCGAACTCGTCCTTCTACCCCTCGAGTACCAGCACGTGGCCGCTGCCGCTGGACCAGACGTCGGGTGACAACATGTCTCAAGCCCAGCAAACGACGACCTCTGCCGACGAGCAGCAGCGCGCGCACACGATTGCGACCACAGCATCGTTAGGCATCCGAACCTCGATGCCAGCGGTGACTGACATGTCGCCTCTCCAGACGGCCGGATTTGCTTACCATCAGGCCTTCAACCCTTCAGCTCCAATGCTCGCGTACGGCCTTATGGGCGATCAATCGACCTTTACCCAGGACGCTGCTTTTGCCGACTCAATGGCCTTCAACGGCGCGTTTGGCATGCCAATGCACCAGTCTCCTATCGACAACCAGATCCACAACAACAGCATGGAGTCCTCATACATGCAGTCCTTCAACATGCCTCTGCACTCTGAGGTGCCCTTCCAATTCCAGGACATCAACAACATCCTGACCACTGGCGCGACCTTTGACATGACTACCGGCGCGCAGTTCGCGAGCAGCCTGGCCACGCAATCACCGCAGGACCAATGGCTCACTCGCTCGCTATCGAGCAGTGGCAGTGAGCATAGCTGGACCTTTGTCGACCTTCCTCACACACGCCAGTCCCTGGACGGCTACTCAGAGATCTCGCAGAATGCCGTTGTCAGCCCAATGCACCTTCACGTAAGAACAGACTCGAACTCGTCGCAAGACTCGGAAGGTCCACCTCTTTCAGCCCACTCCACCTCAAGTGGCTACGTGGAGCTGTTCCAAGTCTCACCTGAGCCAGAGGCACATGATCACTGTGGACACGACCACATGCACGGTCTGCCTATGCACGCACCTCACGACCACTTCCATAGCCCAATGCCGCTGATGTCTGGTGCTCCATCGATGACCGCCGTCTCGAGTCCCACCTCCTCAGGCCAGACGTCTTCACCTGACGCATCGGTTGCCGGCTCACCGAAGACGAAGCCACGCAAGAACAGCCCCATCTCGCCCGCCGGCGTCACTCAGAAGACAATCGTCAAGAAGACACCCAAGGCCGGTGGTGCTGCAAAAGAGAAGGCAGAGAAGAAGGTGGGCAGAAGAAAGGGCCCTCTGCGACCAGAGCAAAGGCAACAGGCACATGAGATCAGAAAGCTTCGCGCTTGCCTGCGATGCAAGTTCTTGAAGAAGGTCTGCGACAAGGGCGACCCGTGCAGCGGCTGCAAGCCATCGCATGCTCGTCTCTGGCAGGTGCCGTGCACACGTTTGGCTATCCAGGACATTGCGTACTTCCTCAAGGGCTGGAACGCCGACTACGAGCGTCACGTCACGATGCAAGTGTCCATTGCCAACATCAAGGGTTTCTCGCCATACAACCGCGAATTATGCATCACCCACGGCTATGGCTACATGTTCCGCGTGCGCGTACGAGAGGTCTTCCTCGTCGACGACAAGGATATGGGCATTGACTGGGTCGAGTCAATTCACGAAACCCCGCGGGAATTTGAGCTCCAAACGGCACGTCTCTCAGCAGACAATGATGGCATTTCAAGACACCACCTCTCCCAGTATGTCGAGCAGCATCTGTTCTCGTTCGAAAAGTTCGTCGATGACTACTTCGAGTCAACACCATTCGTCATGGAGATGCTCAAGACCATCTATCGCCATTACGTCAAGACACAAAACTTGGCACTAAAGAAGGGTCTCAAGTTGGTCATTGCGTACGCTTTGACTCTCCACATCGTGCTTGTGCACCCAGAGAGCAACAGCGACTACGAGCTTGGTGTCATCAGCGACGAAGGCAGCCGCTACTATGGCCAAGTCGCTTCGCCAGTCATGATCAACTTCCAGGTCAAGAAGGCCATGGCTGACTTGTGGCGCGAGTACATGAAGGATGTTCTCGAGGAGCTCTCTTCCCTCTATGCATCCGTTTACAGCGGCGACAAGCTCAAGAACTGGCCAACAATCTTCATGCTGGCTGCCTTGATCTTGACGGTTTGGGAGATGATGCAGTTCGATCAGAACTATCGAGTACCAGACAAGGAAGCTGTTACCAAGTTCTGTGACGAGATGGAGAATGTTCCAGTCGGTGTCATTGTTGGTCTCTTCAGTGCCATCTCCACGAAGATGCCGACATTCCTCGAATGGGACAGCAGCAAGCACTCAGCTGTAGTGCAAGAGAACAACGCCGTCTGCGACACCATGACGGAAGTTCGCGCACATGTTGAGAAGCATGGTAAGTCCTTGAAGTCAAAACATTCCTGATCTCGACTAACTCCATCTTAGAATCATATCTCCGACAGCGTCCAGAGACTGCCGTCTACAACCGCGACGACTTCGACTCGCTGTCAAACAAGTTCCTTTCGAAACTTGTGATCCGATCGAACGGCGCGTCATAATTGCTTCCATCCAAGCAATTACTTGTATCTGGACTCTTCTCAGCACGATGATACCCTTCGAACCATGTTTTACGAAACACACCATTTCTTATGTTGCATCATAGCATATTATTACGAACGCCCACGACGGACGAGACAGACGTGTCACGACGGACCTGCACTAAAAGTCTAACGGCCTTGATCACTTTTCCTTTTCACTTCATTTCTGGATGAGATACCCCAGATCGACCACCATTGATGGCAACAAGGTGGCCATTTTACACGACACATGACGATGCGACATGTACTTTTCACGGCTGTACGAGAGAATGCAATCATCACTATCACGTGCTGATGACCATTCCTGGATGGCCTACTGACTTGAATCTTGCGAGGCGCTGGGATCTGAGGAAGGGGCATATTTTGGGGGAAAAGGTTACTGGCGAGTAGGTTTGGAAGGAGGTGGCTCACAAATGATGGCCTCTCATTTGGAATCTGATGCATGCACGCACGAAAGCGTTTGTTTGTTGTATACGACGAGTTATTGCATGAGCACTCACTGATGAAAGCACGTGGGTTGCATTTGGTGTCGGCCAGAGCTAGATGGCATGAAATTATCACGATTGTTAAGATGGCCATCTCCTTCTCCTTGAGTCTACTGATAACAATCACACTTACAATCGCAGGATCTCTGAGAGTCGAAGCACATCGGCTCTGTCAACCAGCATCAAGGACACGAGACGGTGAGTATTTTGAGAAGCGGTCAGATCCCGTGTTTCGGGCCACGGTTGGCGGCAAGCGAGACCGCCACAACCCCTATTTGCGACAGACTCGAAATTCAACAACACGAGATGCCTGTCCGAACATCAGCTCATTTATCAGTTTTCACACGTCCGTCAGCGACCGGAATAGAAGCGAGCAAGGTGGTTTCTTGAGCCTCACAACGACTGGGATGATTGATTGCTAAGACGTATGCCAGTACGCTAGCCGGAAGAGGAAAGTGTTGCCTTGGGTGGAGTCAAGTGGACTGCATGCGTCTTCTCGCCGTCGCGTAGTGGTGGTGGAAGGCGGAAGAAGTGTGAGCGGCGTCTCGGCCTTGCGTGAGGCAGGACGACGCCGGCCAGTATGGCACCGCTGTTGGCCACACGCGCCAACAATGACAACAACCAGTCCCAAGCTGTGGACATTATCACCTACATCGGCATCCCTCTCGCTGTGCTTGGTGTGCTCCCGACTCTATACACCTGCCTGAAATCTCTCGTTACTCTGAGAGATATTCGAAAGCTGCTCACCCAGAACAATGTGACAGCGATCACACGATCTTCCCTCCTGTCCGGCATCATTGAGCTCGAAGTGCCCCGAAGATCACTATGCCCACTGGATCGCGATGATCCAGACTACTTCAAGCTAGGCACGAGTACCAGCAAGCTACGAGGTGGATCGTGGACTCAGCTGAACTTCCGCTCTCTGACCATTGGCGTCAAGTCGTACCGGCTACAATACCACGATGAGCTGTGCCAACCACAAGCAGAAGTCGAGTTCGAGAAGCTGGTTGCTTTCCTGCTGGATCTTGGAGCACTCCCAAATCCGCAAGGATGGGAAGATCTCAGGTCATCCGGGTTATGGACACCAGCGGGGACGAAACTCATGTTGAGTCCTAGCACTGATGACGCCGTGTTGTTTGTGACCACAAGCGAGGACTCGGATGGGATACTCAGTCTTGGGTTGTGTTGGAGGGCGGATTGGGCGATGAGACGAGCGGATGACCTGCCTCCATACTGGATGAGAGTCGCTGCACCCATCGAGATGACAGCAGAGGTTGATGGTGTTAACGACAAGGATCGAGTTGAGAAGTCGGACGTGAACGCGGAAGTGGTTCGTGCCGATACTGAGAAAACGCTACAAGACGAGGAAGATGCATACGAGCACCAAGCACTTGATCCGAAGAGGGCTAATCGGATGAGCCTGTCCGTACCACCGAACTACCACAAGCGGTCCTTCAGTGGCACGAGTGGAAGAAGTTCAATCTCCATGATGACGTTTCGGGAATCCATCTCCAGCTCGATTAGAATCAAGCTTGGGTCTTCTGGATTGGTGGAGGCGTCGTACCAAAGCTTACCAACCAAGAAAGTCAAGATACCGCATCTGATGGCTTCGCACCACAGCTCGTCGCCCTCCTCAGCAGCTACATGGTTCGCAAGTGCCGCTACAGCAGTCGGTGCCGAGCAAGGCTCTCTATGGGCATACACCATCCCTCCAGCCATCATGTCCTTGTCTCGACGAGAGACTGTGCCCGGCGCAGTACTTGTGCTCCTCGATCTGATACCCGAAGATGCAGTGCCCGCTTTTCGGACACCATTTGATGACAAGATGGCTGAACACGAGGCATGGGTTGCCCAACAAAAGCGCAATCAACGAGCAATGGAGCAATTGCGCATGACCCCCGAGGAGCGTACGAAAGCATTCCACAAGAACTTCCTGGACGATCAATACGCACGTATTGAGGCGGAACGTAGACGGGCAGTCGAAGAGGAAAGGAAGAAGGAGGATGATCTCCGAGAAGCGCTCGTGAGCCAGCGTGTGCCAATCGCCATGATTGCAGAGGCATGCAAGAAGTGGTTGATCGAGCAGAAGAAAGCTATGGAGGGCGATGCAATCGACGACATCGTTGCGATAGTTCTTTGGGAGATGGTTCGGGACGCTGAGTTCGCAAGTTCGCTCGCCAGAATGCTCGATACATGGAAAGAATGGGCTGAAGGTGGCGGCATGACGAAGGCGCATTTTGAGATCGTGAAGAAGGATATGGTGTACTTTGCATATGCTGCATGCGTACTGTGTTTGATTCGAGAGACTAGCGGGTCTGCTACAGGGAGCGTTGTGAGCGATTTGCAGGACTGTTTGCGAATGTGGAAGAAAGTACGATTAGGCTAACTTCAGGGGTATATGTACAAATTATGACGCTTCAATGTGAACATAATTAACTATGCTCCTTGCTGCTTTCCTAAATTAGTCTGTTGGAGCATCGCCATAGCCTGCTCAGGGCCATATCCGAAGAAGACAGGCCCATGGAAAACAATTTGCGCAGGCTGGACTGGTGTAGTAGGTTTGTGTGCATGTACATCGGGATCGGGTGGCGGCTGAGCTGGCGCTGGCATGCTTGCCTCGGGAGCATGGCCTGTCTCAGGATGCATGGAGCTTGCTTCAACCGGTTTCGCCGCTGGTGTCATGAGGTGCTGCATACTAGGCATGGCGGGCATGCCACCCATTCTCATCGCTTTGTGGTCGAATGGACATTTGCTTTTGGCTGGAGTATCTGCAACGACCGGTAACGGTGTCTCACGGGGTGATGCAGTGTGATCTGACTTGGCCGCGACGCCATCGCCAACAACGTCGGGCACAGTAATGCCCCATGGTCTGGACGGAGACTCTCCAACCCTCACATCCTTCAGTGGACGATCAAAGTGGGGTTGTCTTTCCTCCTCCTCTTCAATAACCTCTTCAGGCACCTCAGCGGACTTCATCTCACCATTGACACCTTGAAGGCTTCCTGCTACCGTCGTGGCCCACTTCTCTACGCGATCTTTTGAGTCTGGACCGGCTTCGTCGTCCTCCATCTCCTCGTCGGGAGTTTCTGGGAGCATGGGCTGATGCACCTGGCCGAGACCCTGGATCATGGTGACAAGATTGCCGTATTTCTGGTCCAGCTCTTTTATGCTTGCCTCGTTACTTTGGTATCGTTTCACACATATCTCATGGCTCCGTGGTAGCTCATGCTTGTGCTTCTCAAAGTACTGGGCGACTTCTTCTGGGCTGTGCTGATCCAAAAAGCGAATTGGACACAGCGGCGCAGAGCCGTCGACCGAAGGCGCACCAGACGTTGGATCGTCCAGACCGCACATCTCTGCTCGGATCGGATCATGAAACGAAGAGCGCTTCGATCGTCGTCCGGACAGCGAGCCACGTGACACCGAAGAGCCTCGTGGTGTTCTGTGACCATTCATGCCATGCGAGCCGTTCACACCGTTCGTCATAGGCGTATTCCCAAGGCTGCTGCGCTTGTTCGGCGACACAAAGGGACAGTACAGCCTGCCAGGTGTGCCACTGTACGTAGTGAAGTCCTTCTCTATGGGTGACTCTGGTACATCGGCCGACTTGCCGTTCCAGATGCGCACGCCATGATTTGTGCCTGCATCGCTTGCCCGCCGTCTAAAGCTGATTTTCTCACGTGCATCTGAAGCCCGTTGTATGTGGAAGGCGCGACCCTGACGTTCGCTATCACTACTGCGCTGGGCAAGTGCGAGCCAGTCGCTGCTCTTCTCGGACTGGACGATGCCTGCCTCGTCGAGCTCGTCGAGAAAGGTGCGGAAGTCTTGGGACGATGTCTGAGGGGTGAAGCGCTTCAGCGCATCTAGGTACTGCTTTAAATCAGCCTCGTGCCAGCAGTGTTGGTCGGGAGAATGAGCAATGTGAGGTTACAAATCAGACATGCATATGGTAAAGTGTCGTTCCTTGCCGCCGAAGCAGCTACAGGTCTAGAGCTAAAGTTGATCATCATAGAGAACTAAGTGAGTATGCGAGGACGAAGTATGCCATACCTGTTGCTTTGCCCATGAAAGGCGGTTCTCCAACTCCCGCCGCTGCTCGTCCAGTATCTTCATCTCCACGCTCAGCGCGTCATAGCCTTTCACCAGCTGGTTAACGAGCTCCTCGGGCACATAGTTCCGCTCGACCTCAAGCGTAGACATGTTGCGTCCTCTGTGACGACTCTCTGGGGCGGATGTGTTACATAGTTGGGCGCACAGCACTCGTGATGCAAGTTGCAAGTTGGGAGGTGCTCGGCGTTTTCTCGCGCCGCTTGCAGGTACTTCGTGGCTGCCTGAGGCAAGCTCGGTGGAAGACATTCGGGCTGGGGTGACGAGGTGGTGAGATAGTTCACACCACCATCGATACTGATGCCAAATTAAGGCTATCACGCATTTATCGCCGTTAGTGAAGAAGAATTGGCGCATACGTCAAGCGAGCACGGGCGAGAATCGTTTTTGCTTATCCTTGTCACAGATCTTACAACATCATGTATACTGGGAGCATTATTCACTTCAACCTTGGAAGCATGGATATCATTAACCCTTCAACAACAAATCCGATCGCGTTCCTAGACTGCAGACTTCGGCTCTGCCTTTGCAGCCGCTCTGTCGATGTCTTTGCCATGCAGCTTTCTTGCAATTTCCTCCGTGAAGAACTTCTCAACATTCGGCGCATTGCATGCGGCGATGATGCCAATGCCGCCAAAGGCAATGCTGACAAGGTAGACGGTCTTGAACGACTGCGTGTATGCGATCTGGTTCGCGCCAACCGCTGCCGCGATAACTTCTGGTGTAGCACCATCCACGGACGTGAAGTTGCCGGTGGTCAGGGCAGTGAACAGAGCTGGCAGCGCATCTGCTGACAGACCGGCCTCGGTCGCAGCTGGTGCAATATATTTGGGTATGTTCTCAGTGAGCCTGTTATTGAGCACACTGATGAAGACTGCCTGGGCGATGCACGCAATGGATGAGCGAACGCAGCCAAGGAGACCGAGTGCCAGACCAAGATCCTTTGCAGGCAGACAGAATGATGCAATCGTGAACGCAACGTTCTCGAGATAGCCAAGCATAATACTGGCGAGCAGGACGAAAGCCAACGCCATGGCGCGGGTCTCCGTGGTAGCAGCAGCCATGCCGGCCGTGAAAGCAACGAGACCACATGTTGTGCCAACGAACTGCCACTTCTGCTTGCCGATCGCTCGAACGAAGAGACCGCACAAGCTCTGGCCAATGACAGCTCCGGCACCAATGAGACAGCTCCACCATCCGATCCTAATATTGTCTGTCTCATAGAGGACGGAGATCTGGATGGGCCACAGAATGTTGAGCGAGTAGTACACGCAAGAGCCGATGGCCGCCGTGAGGATGGTGCCGACGTAGCCGCGGTTCTTGAAAAGATGCATCGGGATAAGTGGGTGCTCATGCACAATGTAAATTTCTGAGGCATCGAGTATTAGCTCTTGCACACGGTCGGCTGAACATTAACATACCATAGAGCACGAAGAGCGCAAGAGTCGCTGCGCCACCAAGGATCATGCCAATGACGTGGCCAGACTTCCACGGGTATTGGGTGCCGCCCCAGGAGATTCCGATAAGGAAGAGAATCAAGCCAGCGACGAAGAGCACTGTGCCCCCCAGGTCAAGCATTTTGATGATGTCCTTCTTGGTGCGTCTGGTGTGAAGCATGCCGTATGATGGAGGATCTGTTGCTTGTTAGCTTCGATTCCGAACAGATGTCCCTGTGAGTGCACTCACGGAAGAAGAAGAACAGCATCGCCACAGTGATACCAGTAACAATGATGTTCAGGTAGTACGACCATCGCCATCCTGCTGCGGTGTTCTCGACGAACGCGCGTGCGATTACAGGTCCAAAAGCGGCGAATGGAACCGAGGAGAAGAACAATGCCCCAATACCGTAGCCTCGCCATTTGGCTGGCAGCAGCTCAGAGATGACGACAGTAAAGGAGAGCTGGACGCCGGCCGCAATACCGATGAGAGCATTGCCCACGATGAGCTGGGTGATTACTTTCGCTGTACCTCCGATGACTGAACCAAGAAGGCCGATGAAGTTGCCAATGATGAAGAACCAGCGACGGCCGAGGATATCTGAGAAGCGGCCGACAAGCAGGAATGAGGTGGATGCCATGAGTGTCCAGACGAGCGCAGCCCACGTATAATTGGGATCGGGACCAATGTCATTGTTGATCAACACCAAGCTGTTCGCGGGTAGGACAAAACCCAGGTATGTCGCGCAGTTGCCCAAACACAATGCCTACGCAAGAATTAGTCGGGAGTCGCATTGTCCCACCAGCTCCAAAGAGTGCTCACAATAATGGTGCCAATGAAACTTGGACTTCTGTAGTATCCTGGCGGGAGGTCGGCGTTGGTGCCGCCAATGGCCTCTGCTGCGACTTCCTCATCATCCGAATCGATGCGCGTCACCTCTGGTGCATGGTGAGTAGCTTCGATCTTCTCAGCGACCTCAGACTTGTGATCCATGGCGGACATTGTGTATTAGCGACCACGATAGAGAGGATGCAATGATCAACAGCACAAATTCATCGGCGTCCGAGAGACAGCTACATGATACTTATGTACCGTACATGCATGGGCACTCCTGGATATCTTCATCCTCTCCAGGCCTACCCCATACTTTGGATTCAAGTCTGGGCGGGCGCACCCAAAGACTAGACCAAGAACGGCATTGAACCAACTTCGCCATGTTTTATCGTGCTCGTCCTATGGGATTGGAGGATGAAACAGCACATGACTCTGATATATCCACATACTGGAGCCGAAGTTGACGCTACTGATTCAGAAATTAGACTTTGAGCTCGAATGCGGCATAGTCTTTTGCGGGGAAAAGTCTGGGGAGAGCTCGTTCGTTCTTAGCATACTCGGCTACCTTTCACCTCCACATTGCAGGAAGCAAGCATCAGGCGGTACTTTGTCCGCAGATGAGTGAATATTTCTATTGTCTGGAAACTGGAATGTTCCGAAAGTCCGACGGGTGTCCAGCAGATACTGTATCTCTGTCCGTGGTTCAAAGCGTCTACAGAAGCAGAACTCGAAGGAGGAGGCAGTCATCACGGCGCTGGAACTACGCATGGGAATACGGATGCGAATGTCTGCTGGAAGGTCAAACTGTGTTCAGGCTAATGATGTACGATAATGCTCGATCGTATCCAGACAGCTATCGTCCCAAATCCAAGGCTCTGGGGCACACCATCTCGAGCACCATCACGTCGCGCTAACGCTCGCTTAAGATCAGACGATGCCAGGCACACGTGTCAGTTGAGGCTGGTCTAGACCTCCTGAATGACTTGAGGATGTGTCTTTTCAAGTCACTCCATTCAGACGGCTGACCAGTTCTTGAATCAGGATTCAGCTTGAATGGTCGGGTAATGCTTTCCTCCATAAGAAATGCCCCTAAAACATCGCGATGTTGTTCTCAAAACATGCATTCGATGAGTGAACATGCTGTCCGGTTTTGCGGAAGATATTGATCGCACCCATCCATCCGTAGACGGTCATCATTTCGAATGAACGTCGCATTCCAACTCCAGGTCCACGTGGCTACAGTCCTTCTTGTAAGGGTTTCAGGTTTCAACCCGCTTAAATGCACCAAATGCATCAAATACCATATGCAAGGAGTGTGACATCTGGATTCGTTGCTATCAGCGAGGATTATACTCATTGACCCGTGGGACTGTACACTTTGCATTCGGAAATGCATATATCTCGTTACATGCCACGGGGCAATGCTTCATCTGACTAACATGGTCTGGTAAACTCTGCATGGATCGTGTGCTAACCGCAAATCACTCATGCGCCTACTCATAGCAATGCTGCCACGAGCCCACCAACCGCCGCCAGTCCACCCAACGCCTGTCGTCCCTTGGCTGCCGCGTTCTCAGTTGCCACGGCAGCGCCAGTAGTTCCCGTGGAGGTCGTCGATGGAGTCGAAAAAGTCGCAACAGTAGCTCGCGTGCCGCCGCTTGTGACTGTAACGGGGCGAACGAAGGTGCTTCCGTTACCAGATATGATCGCTGCAGAAGGTCGCGTGCCAGCAACAATGACTCCGGATGGCCGACTCGCTGGACCTCCCATACCAAAGCCACTGACGACTATACCATTTGGTCCGGCCACCACAGTTGCTTGACCTGGAACGACAGCGGTGGTAGTTCCAGCTGTGCCGGTGAATACTGCAGTCACGGTTCCAGCTGTGCCGGCAACTACTGCAGTTGTCGCGCCAGGAAGTGCTCCAGCAACGCCGCCGAGTCCGACGCCGTTCAGCACGTCAGCAGCTGGTACGCACTGCTGAACTCCTAGAATGTTGCCACAAACTCTGTGCTCCATGTTAGAGTAAACAAGCAGAGCTTTTGTAGGACCTACTGGTTGCCGATGAGTGATGCTCCAGCTATGCCAGGAATGCCACCTCCAAGCTGCCTTTTGACCATCCGATTGAGAAGCTCGGCATCTGGTGCTGGGGTAGGCTCTGGTGCCGGAGCCGCGAGAGCAACAACTGCGAAGAGAGCGATGGCTTTGGCGTACATGACTTCGAATGTGATAGCGAATGTTTGGATGGCAAAACACAAGCTTGGAAAGCGATAGCGGATATATTAACAGCCGTGAGGGCAGTGACGACGATTCAGACCAAGGTTCGCATGTTTCCGAGTAGTGGTGGATCTACAACATGGATCATAAGCCCGACCGCCGTGCCACGCAACCGTATCGATAAAGGTGTTGAGCACAGCTGCTCTCTTTATACTAAGGAGGCTGCATTGGAGTGGATTTGATGTCGCAATGTCGTGGAGCTCTCGTCGCTTGTTCATGCGATCGTTCAGGTACAGGTGCTTGTTCTCGTGAGCTAAGAGGCAAGACCTGGTCAAGCACATGCCCTAGCCCTACAGCCCACGTCAGTTCGATGTTGCAGACAAGGTGCGAAAAGCTGATATGCACCGTCATTGGTGCGGCTGCGGCTGCATCGGGTTCGATGCTATCGAAAAGCCTGCATGTCCCGATCGGTCTGTGGAGAAAAGTGGTGAAAATTGTGCATGATGGCAGAATTCAATACGGGCATTCGTTTGGTCACATGCAATTGCACCAGGCTGCTGAAGCTAGTCAGGCGAACTGCTGCGTTGTCTTATATCGGATCGCCAATCGAGCTCCGCGTGCGACACCAGGCTTCTGATCTCCAGCCGATTCTCCCAATCGAGCTTTCATCTCGTCTTCTTGGACTTCTTCAACGCTGTAGCAGCACTGTCCAGTGGAGACGCTCCAGTCATTGAACAATATGTCTCGTACAAAATCCACAGCGGTATCCAGACCCAGAGCGTGTTGAAGAAGAACAAGTAGACCCAACTGCAGAAATTATTAGCTTCTCCTGGATTGTGCATGAAGCGAGTCTACTCATAGATACATGAAGTTACTCGTATCGAGGTTTGGACTACCGCTGAGCCACTCTGGCGCGAATGTCATGAAACCTAGGAGGTATCAGCTATATTGATCACTTAGAGTCGCGACGAATGTCACATACCACCATAGAGTTCTCCCGTAGCAAGTACTGTCATCCAGAAGACGAGCTTGCCTCCAAAGCCTCTACTACCTGTCGTGGCAGTACTTCCATATCCCTTGATAAGCAGATAGCAAATGTATGTTGCCAGAGGTCCTCCGATAAGCACGGTCAGTAGCTCCAAGCTGATGACTCCCAAGTCGGCGCCGCCCCAGCGAGCATCTGCCTTTGCATACTCTTGCCATAGCAACGCCGCGGGCGTATTGCCATAAAAACTGCCATAGTATCTATCCTTGATCCCAAGGAAGTGTACGTCTCTCGGGTAGAGCTCCAACGGCGCCTTCCCAGCGAGTTTCTCGTACGTGCTGCGTCCGGTCGAGTCGAGGTACGTGAAAAAGCAGTTGAAGAGGAACGAGCCTTCGAAGAAAAAGTGGATCAATGCATCAAAGGAGTGCCAGATGAAAAGGACGCGGACCTTTCCGCTCGAGTTCTGCGGTAGGAGTCGTATGGACGCGAGGTACGCGGTAATAAGCAAGACGAGCACAGCGAACAGTGAGAGAACGGTGACCTTGTCAATGACAAGTGTCGACTCTGTAGAGGCTGACATGATGTCTCTGAGAGCTCAGCAGATCTCAATGGCAGCGGCGTGATGAAGAAACTCGCCAGGAATTCCTGGCGAATAAATAGGGAAAATCGAGATCCACTTCCCCAGATTCTGCGGCATGCTCCGGGAGCTAGCCTGTTCAAGTATATATCCAAATGCGAGTCTGCTCTGATAAGATAGCAGCCTTGGACAGACTACCATTATGGTTATACTGGTGATGCACCTTACTGACCTTGTGGAGTCTGCTCTACGAGATAGTCTACGCTGCAAGACTTGCGTACTAATGCGGTCGGTCAACACATGCGGCGAGAGAAGGATTCGGCACCTGGACAGTGTTCTTCTACTAGGAGCCTTGATAGCCTTTGATCGTGCACAGCTTTGACTTGCTATATGACTTGCTATACTGTCGAACTTTCAAGTGATGTGACGCACAGAGACCTAGACTCCCTGCCTGTCATGTGACGAGTACGTGCATTCATGCCATGATAAGGTCATAACCCATCTTGCCCACCATCAAAGTCAGCCCAAGCTGCGCAAGCCAGAACCCACTGCCAGCCAACCTTCCCTTGCCACCCTCCTTATCCGCGCGTGTATAGCCCTTTGCGTAAAGCATTCTGAAGACAATCCAGGACACCATCGTCACTGGACCTGCTCGCGGGAAGGCAAGACCAGCGACTAGAGATGCTGGCAGCGCGACAACATAATTCTCGAGGAAGTTGTAGTGAGCTCTTTGTGCGCAGTTGAAGAGGTAGAGCGCCTGCTTCTGCTCAGCGGTCGTGGCTGCGGTGATCTGTTCTTGCGAGGCGTAGGCATTTGGATCTGTTCGGAGAAAGTGTCAGCTCAGCCTCAATATCGAGAGAGTATGGAGGTCCCAAATCATGCGTAATAGGTACAAACACGAGATGGTACATATCCCGCGCGCCAGGATCGTGTCGAGGTGAAGGATCTAGTGCTTACATGGAACCTTTGCGGCCTTGCGGAATGGACCAACTCTCATGCCATGCCAAACGGCAACGAACATGGAAGCCGCAGCAGTAATCAGCGTGTATCTACATGCATCCAATTAGCTTTTGCTGCAATGTGATTGAACCAACGCCGGGTAATGCCTTTTTTAGGCAAGTCATTGGGACGCTGTCTCGGGTGGTAAGAAGCATAACGTACCCATATTCCTGGGGTACAGTGATGGTCGTCATCTTTGCTTGACTGTGTCTCTAAGTAATCACACTATTGCGAAATCCAAGGGCTCGATGATGTGATTGAAGATAGCGATACTCGACTAGTATATAAACAATGCTGTTGCCAGGCTGCCAGAATGTTCGCCAAACAAACGTGGCTCCATCGTGGTTCGGACGAAAGATGGCCCGCGGACTGTGACTTTCCCGGCCACCGAGAACATTTATTAATCAGCCCAACGGCTCTGCGGACAGATTATTGCAGCTTCATGGAGATGATAGTATGCCCAAAACGGGTCAATGAACGAAGACGAAGAAGAAGAAAGGAGAAGGAATTGGGGCATTTATGGCGTTGCTGCTATCTGATTTGCTCCCGTAGTGCTGACAGCACATGACTGGGATCCTGTTAGGCTGCATCTCAGCCTTGCCTGCTGATGAAAGTCACCACTGCTATTGCTCAAGATCGTCCGGTCGTATTCAACGTTATCTTGGAACCCAGGACTGCCCATTCTTCGGGCAAATCTTGCGCCAACGGGCATCAGTTGGTGATGCACTTCATGTCTCATGTCTGCGTTCGCCGTTTCCTTCTTATAGTCGATGGTCATTGCCGAAACTCCAGAGTTGGCCTGGACATGTCTGCTGAGCAAATGTTCGCATGAAGAACGGCTCGTACATCTCTTCCCATGCCTTTCTCTCCCTACCAAAGACTGCATACTACCATGCGGTGATATCGTCGACTTCTGCTTCTCCAAAAGTACTTGTTTTAGTGGCAGTCATGCCTTCCACGCCGGCCTTTTCCACATCCACTATTGGATCTCTGCCCATGATATCTGGCAAAGTCTCTTTTAACCAACCAACAAGATGTCTGTTCACCTGCTCGAATTCCAGCAAGAAAGCATCGTGTCCCTCACTACTCTCAATTGTCTTCAGAATTGAGTTAGGGATCGCAGCCGCCAATTCTTGTTGTTCTGCAAATGTAAAGAGTCCGTCACTCTCGATGCCTAGAATCAATGTAGGCTGCTCGATCTGCGCGAGAGCAGCCTGCACTTGCTCGGCAAAGGTTGGATAATGTTCTGTGGCCGGAAGGCGTCCTCTTGACACATCGTGCGTATCAAGTTTCCGTGTGATCGCGATGTAGCAATTTGCGTCGAACCTCTTGATGAACTTCTCACCCTGGTAGCGCAAGTAGGATTGTGCTGAGAAGTATGTAGGTGTCCGCGCTGCTTTCATGCTGCCATCTGATGTGCGAGGTGGAGTAGGCGGATGTGGTGTCGTCGTTCGTGGCGTGTTCGTGAATTCTGGATCGACGGGTATGCTGGGTGCATCAGTCATAGCTGCCAGTTGTGGAGTTGCTGCGCTGCTGTTCACGCGCGAGGGTCGAGGTGACCGAGCATTCCGATGTCCGTCGTTATGGATAGCCCAGTGCTCGTGTGATTCTGGTTCTTTCCTAGGTCGACCGTTGATATTCTGCCGTCTAGAAGCATCTGGAATCTGTCTTCCAAATTTCTTCTCGAAAGAGTCCCGGCTCCTGTATGTGAGTAGGGCAGACATGCGTGCAGCTCCTAGTCCTGCCGCTGGTGGGTCGTCAAACGGATAATAGCCGTCATCGTACTTGGGATCGCTGTATATGCTTTGCCGTTGCGCCTCGCCCCAACTGATTCCCCAGGCACTGTATCTCGCGGATGTCGCGATGGGTATGATACTCCTGACATAGTCTTTGCCAAAGTATGCAAACTCCAGCACCAGCATGCCACCCATGGATCCGCCTATTACTGCCGCAATCTGGTTGACACCCAAATCGTCCAGAATGACCTTGAATATGTTTACGTCATCTCGAATCGTCGTCAAAGGAAAGTCAGGTCCGTAATGCGAGTTTTCGGGATTCCCATCAGCGCAAGTGACCGGACTCGCACTGCCATACGGACTCCCCAAGCTATTAATGCAGACGACGAAGAATCTGCTGATGTCAAATGCCTTGCCGCCAGATCCAAGCAATGGACCCCACCAATCGCCAACGTCTGCACTTCCAGTCAGCGCATGGCAGATCACCATGGCATTGTCGGCGGCAGGCGAAAGTCTGCCATATGTTTTGTAAGCGACAGGAACATTCTGGAGTTCGACGCCGGACTCGAGCGTAAACGATGGAACGATCGCTATTGACTGATCCGGTATGAGTTTGGCGAAAGGGTTCTCTGGTTGCGAAGTGACGCGCTCTGTCGCGTGGCATAAGCTTTCTGTTAGACATCTCAAGTTGGGGGAACATACGGAAGTGAGATCTAGGTGGGGTTTTGGTGCCATTGGAGGGCAATTGACCTCCTGTCTCGGGCGTGGTCATGATGGTGGTGTGTCTGAGATGGATGGAAGACAACAGCAAATTGTCATGACTGAAACATTGATCTCTATCTGGAGACTGTCGAGCGCAAAGTTGTGAGTCGAAAAAAAGTTCCCGCGGTTGCGATCCGACCCCAGAATTTGCGGCAAGACCCTGCCGCTCTCGCATGTCTGGCCCCATCACGTCATCCATTAGCCAGATCTCTCATTCCAGCAGAGTTAGTAACTGAGTCCTTCTATTGACACACTGTATTCTCGTTGTTGAAGAGAAACGGCATTCTGCCAAGGTTCACGTTTGCCCATGTTGAAGATGCTGAGGACATTGCACCCGGCAGTTCTGAAGACAGCAACAGGAGGCACTTTGCATAGGAGGAAGAATTCAAACCAGGACTCCTCAAGGAATGATGCTATTCTTCTACTGCACGCTACAACGCTGCCCACCTCACTGACACTCCTAGAAGATCGCAATCGCATTCGGCGGGCTGCCAATTGAACCAGGCACATTCAGAGGACTACTCGTCAACATGAACGTATACCTCCCCGTCTTCTGGCAATGCTCGCTCAACGCCTTAAGATCCCACAGCTCACCAATCGGCATACCAAACAGCGCCAAAAAGTACTGATGCAGCACCAGCCCCGTCACATCGCCCATGCTGCCATCCTCATTCTTCGGCGGGATCGTCTCGAACGCAATCGCGTCACCTGCCACAGCGGCGAAATGATGGTTCCAGAACCACTTTGCGACATCCTTGGTGCCTTCGACACCGCAGGTGTGGTGTGTGCCTAGCGCCTTCTGCTGCTCGTCGCCGTCCATGGTGCTCAATGCCTCGGTGAAGCCGGAGCGGATGATGAAGACATCTCCTTGCTTAAACTCGACACCCTGCTCTTTGGCAATCGTCTCGATCTCGGATACTGTGATACGGTGGTCTGAGAATGGGTCAAATGTCTTGCCATTCTTGTCGGCCCACAATTTGTAATCGATGAAGACACCGCGGGCTACGAGACCACCGCGCTGGTGCCAATCTATGCGAGTCACGTCAGCCATGTCCCGTGGACGGATTGGAGAACGACTCACGATTCAGCGTTGGATACTTCTGATCCTTGTCCTCTTCGCCAAACTTCTGCGTGAAGATCTCCACGCTGCCCTTCACGCCATTATAGCCGGTGCCAGTAGCCTGGTGGTTGAAGTGGCACAGCGAGTCCCACTGCGAGGAGCACTGCGTGTTGAACTCGATCTAGCGCATGTCAGCTGAGCGTCACAGCTTTGAAACCAAAACAGCAACCTCATCATCAAAGCAATGGCATGGGATTGGCGAATCCATGAAGCTGAGCACCTTGTGGACCAGGCCTTTCCGGAAGAACCCAGGCGTCTTGATGGCGCCGATGGGCCAGCTATCGATATTAATCAGCGTGCTGTTTTGATCTGGTCGTGGGGCACGAACTTCAAGGATACGGAGACACCTTCTTTAACTTCTGCTGCTGCCGCCTTGACCACATCTGGGGTCAAGAGATTCAGTGTGCCATAGACATCCTTCTTGCCATTCTTGTCAAAGACGCCCCATGCGCAGCCCTGAGGCATGCCCTCTACTTTGGGCAGATCATCGAAGTCGGGTACTTTGAGGCTCATATTGTCGTATCTAGAATTCGTAGTGAAGTGACAGTTGAAACGCTTGTATATAGCTGTAAAAGTGTCCAAAAGACTCGACTCGTAAGACGCGACTTTGCCGACTATTTATTGCGTACAATTCTTCCCAAAGCTGCCTCCACCTTTACATCATGCGGATCCAAGCTGTGCCCGTTTCCAGCTTCAAGGTAAGGTTCGGATGTCTTTGTCCACGCTATTACATGTACTTGCCCCGCACTAGATGATCAGAAACCCCGCCATGAGATGGGATCTGAATCCCTCTATTCGTACCAGTAGACGAACTTGCAGCATGGACCAGCGGACCTGTTGCTTGGTTTGGGCGTGGAGCTGACATGATGGCGCCCGTGATGTACCTGTCCTGGGTTGAATACACGGCGTTTCTCGCTATATCGCTTTTCACAGCACGGGACTTGTTCCTGAGGTGATCGATCGCCGAACTTTTGTTCTCTACTTGGTAAGGCCTTGCTCAGCCTGCTTTTTGCTCATAAGCTGTCAGGAGCTGATGCAGTGTGTGGAAAGTTCGTTGGCTTGAGTGTGCTTCGCAAGCACTGAAACTGGTCAATTAGACGAGCTTTCTTGCTCTCACGATTAAAACACTAGGTGCCAATAGTGTAGCCAGAGTCCAAGATGGACAGGAAGAAGCACATCACGCACCGCATGCAAAATACAGTGCCGTATGGAACTGAGTGGTTGAGCAGCGGGAGAAAGAGGAAAGACAGATGAGCTTGCTCGAGAGGCCGAGGTTTGCCAAATTTGGCTAGGTTGATTCTGCTTGATGTACTCATGGGCAGGGAGTCGTCCTCTTAGATGATGCCAATGTGAAGGCATATCAGATATCCCGATACGCTGACTATTCCGACCCGGTCCAAGAGGTACCTAAGACTATTGCGGTAGTCTGATCAAGCTGGTGCTGTACGCCAGGATTCTGATCGCCCTGGAACGGTATACACCACTTTTTGGCAAGTGGCTGATTTGGCGAATGCGTCGTCTAGCATTCCGTTTCATCGTATGCTGTGAGAACACCATGGTAGAGTCTCTTTGAGGGCGAATCGGCATGATTTGGGCGCAAATAAATTCCAACATGCCCCAATTGCTCATCCTGCTGCCGCTTTCGCTACTGCCACCTCTTTCACTCGTTGACTTCTAGTCATCGTCGAACTCAGTCCTGAGTGTACCGCCAGTAGGAAGCGCCTCTGGCTGATCTCACACCAGTTCTGGCAATCCCTCAGAGCATAGTCCAACTGCTCGTGATCAAAATGCATCAAGCAGTAGCCCATGCAATCTGTCGAGGGCTTGCTGTAGACTCGGCACTGACTTCCATTGCCCGTGTGTTTGCTCGGCACCCATCCGAATCCGCGCTTCGTGCAGTCGTATGCGTTCTCTTCATGATTAAACAGTGTCATCGTGTTCTCGACCAGGACCTCCTTCGTCCGCTCTGCATCATGTAGGAGCACCACATCGTCCTCCAGAATCAGACACTTCATCTTCTGTCCTTGTCCGCAGTGATGCAGGACCTGTGCGTACTTGACGAGATACGTCTCATCTGAATCTCGACCCTGCCACGGCTCGAGCCAAAGCTGCTCATATCCCAATTGAGCACACGCCGTGCTGTCCTGCACATCCGGCACGAGTATGACGTTGTCGAAGGCGGCGGCTATGTCTGCGGTGAAGCGGCGGCAGGAGTTGGTCAGGATGTAGACTTGGAACTGTTTCTTGTAGATGGTCGCATGGTCGATGTCGAATGAGTGGGAGTCGACCATGCGCTGTATGGCTGAGAAACGGAGGAGGAAAGGGTATATGACGAAGAGACTGAATATTATGCCGGCTACAAAGGAGCGTCTGGGCTTCGTTGCTCGCATAAGGAGCATGAGAAGTGGCTTCATCGTGTAAGGAGTGGACGACGGGCGTTGGAGTGAAGTCAAGGCGAAATGAGAAGACGAACGGAAGTGGCTCTCAGAGGCTTGCTCCACGCGACAGCCATACAAGAGAAATATGAGAGGAAGGAGCAGTCACGACCGAAGATCCAAAAGTCTCGAGGCAAGGGAGAAGGACTGGAAAGTTTGGCGCCGCATCTGCCGAGTCGCGCTAGTCGACGGCTGCAAGCCCCTTTTGAAGCCACCGTAAGCCCATGTGAGGGTCTCTGGGGCATGGTCTTCATCGCGAGAAGTCGCTGTCGAACATGTGCGGTTACGATGGATCATTTGTGTGTGTTTAGAAGTAGAAAGATGGAGGAAAACAGTGGAGAGGGCGGCTTGAGATGTGTTGTGCCTGATCTACATGTCGACTGCTGAAGGCGGCTCGATCCGGAGAACCTGGGACAGATCTGCGTTCGAGGGTCTGGCGGCGCGTCTGTATGCATCTTCTCGTGCTTTTGTGTATATGCTTGCAAGCCGTGATTTGAACAGAAGCATTACACTGTGGTCATTGTACAAGACTTGCTGGATTGCGCTGAGATGGCTAGCTTTCGCTCGAACTGAGTACAGGTCACACGTTTGCAGAACCCCGAAAGTCCGGAAGGAGCATATTCAAGAACCTCTGAGAACTTGGTCAACGAGCAACCAAGACTCCCTTTCTTGTGGCAATCTTGGTCGGTCACATTCTCAATCCTCAGGATGAGCAAGGAAGTTGGAGGCTCGTCCCAGACACTCCTGTCTTGCTCGAGTCCAGCGAGCGCAAGCGGCATACTCGATGCATGCAAGCAGGAGCCAAGCCACGTGCGCTGAGCTCGAGATAGGGTCCACTTAAATCTGTGGCTGAAAGCCACTGCCCCTCACTTGATCAGTGGCAGGCGACAACCCGCGTGGAACCAGTGTCATCGGTCATTCTCACCAACATTAGATCAGGCTACCAGTTTTCCTTCCTCTGATAGCAGAATACTTCTTTTTGTGTCCCTTCTTTGTAACTCTTTTCCGTCAAACACATCATCACTCAATAGCCACATCATCGCTCATCATACACAGCACAACACCACCAAGGGTCTATTTCAGGGCTTCAGACTCCCACCCCACCACCCACGACATCGACACGTAAACGGTCGTCACCACGATGAACATCATCCGTGGCACGATAGACCGCCTCCGCGACACGTACGCGCCCGTCACGCACTCGTCAACCTTCCGCGCAACGGGCCAGATCACGCCCGAGGAGTTCCTCCAGGCCGGCGACTTCCTAGTCTACAAGTTCCCAACCTGGTCATGGAGCGACGCCTCGGACCCTTCGAAGCGCGTCGCCTACCTGCCCGCCGGCAAGCAGTTCCTCGTCACCCGCGGTGTGCCGTGCCATCGGAGGCTGGCGCAGCATTTTGCGGATAATGCTGGTGCTGAAGATCAGCTTATCAAGGATATGCTGGGGAATGATGAGGCGAGTGGTGCGGATGATGATGACGGGTGGTTGCGTACTGGTGGGATGGCATCGAGTGGGACTGTCAAGGCGGGAGCTGTGCGTACGCTGGACGAGTCGGGGAAGATAGGCGATATTGAGGACGATGAGGATGAGATTCCTGATATGGAAGACGAGGAGGACGATGATGAAGCCATCATTCGCGACAAAGGCGAAGGTGATGGGATCTCAAAGCGCACATACAATCTCTACATCACATACACGCCGTTCTATCGCACCCCGCGGCTGTACTTGTCGGGCTACCAGGCGACGTCTGAGCCTCTACCGCCACCAGCTATGATGGAGGATATTGTAGGTGACTACAAGGACAAGACTGTGACACTGGAGACCTTCCCATTCGTCGACTCGGGCCTGAAGATGGCGTCGGTACATCCATGCAAGCACGCCAGCGTCATGAAGGTGTTGCTAGATCGGGCAGACGCAGCACTCAAGCTGAGAATGCAGCGGATTAAGGAAGGCAAGGCGAATGCGACAGACAAGATGGAGGGTATGGAGGGCCTTGAAGATGCGCTTGGGAATCTGAAGGTGTCAGAAGGTGCTTCCGCGCCCGCATCGTCATCGCAAGGCAAGGAGGCCAAGGAAGGCGACGAGTGGGAAGTTTTGGATGAAGAGCAGGATGAAGTTGCATTGCGGGTGGATCAGTATTTGATAGTCTTCTTGAAGTTCATGGCGAGCGTGACGCCAACCATTGAGCACGACTTCACGACAAGTGCATGAATGATGTGCTCGAAGGAAGGTCAAGAAATCTCAGAGACGAATGCAAGCATTGGATACTGCGGCGTTATTGGCAGCAGTTCACTCAGGCGCCAGGAACAGATGGACTAGGCGCACAGGCGAAGATACCAGTTCTTTTGCATCAACGATAATCCAATACCAGAAAGCGTCATCAGGCACGAAATCGATACACATCAAGCTACATTCGAACTTTGAGTTCTGGAAAGTGTCTAATCGTACATTGAAAATCAGTCCCCATTTTGCAACTCACAATTTAGCTAAACACCATTCATTCTTCATAAGAGATCCCATCACCATCAATCGAACTCCCGCTAGGTCAGAAGGTGAGTAGTCTGAACCATCGTAGGTTGCCCACCGCACATTTGATCCATGCGCTGTGGTGATTGGAGTCTGCTGTTTTGAGCGCCATCATCGTCAAAGGTGAAGTCACTCGTTGGCTATCTGCCAGTGGTATTGATGCAAATGTACGCGCCTCTCCAGTGTGAAAGGCACCACTCCGAATGTGGAACATCGTGCCTTCTTTCGGCCAATGTGAAAACGTGAACGGGAACTGAGCCTGCGCTTGCATCGTGAGGTGTGCCTGTTGTGGCTCTGATAGCCGTGTAGGGCGATCCCGAAATATGCGTATGACAGCGCCACAATTTGGGCGCCAGGATCAATGTATGTTGTATAGGCAGGTTCGTCAGGCGTAAAGTTCGTAGGTGGAGCAGCCAGCTGAACTCGATTTGCAGTAGCAGCTGTGTTATTCGTGTGGTAAAGCTTGCCAGTAGCCATTGACCTGTAAAGACGCGGGTAGAGCTGTGCAGTAGGAATACCACACCTCACTAGCAATCAAATCGAGGTGGGCTTCTTCGCAGCGATAGGCTTCGCAGGACCAGGCTGCTCGGAGGCAGGCTCCTCGGCCAGAGCATCATCAGGTAGATGTGCCGCATCGAGATGATTGTACTTGTTGTCAAGTCCAGGGATGTCAGCCCAACCAAGCGAGAAGTGGATGCCCTCACACAAATCCTTGATGTGCGCATCGAGAGCCTTGATCTTCTCTTCGGTCTCTTTCCACCACGCCTCATAGCGATCACGCAGCTCGGGGTTGGAGGACAGTGGCTCGGTCTCCTTGAGCTCGGCGTAAAGAAGGCGGAGCGGACGCTGAGAGTGACGGAGGCGGACAAGCTCTTTCTGGCGGATTGACTCCAGCTCACCATAGTAAACAGTGCTCTTGTAGTCCTTTGGCGCCTTCAGCTTAAGGCTCTTGCTGCCGCGGCTGCCATTGGTGGAGCGGGTGATGGTGCTGAGGACTTCGCTGTCACGGCGTGTGAGGCGAGTGCGGACAGCAGCGATCTGACTATCGCGGCGGTTCATCTCATTCGGAAGCTCTTCGAGGGGTGTCAGGCTTGGTGACATGGCGAAGACGCCAGGTGGAGGAGACGTCATGGAAGGTGGGCAAGCACCTACGGCCGGTGAGACTGGTGACATGTAGCCCGTGCTATTGGTGCCGGAGGAGATTGGCGAGCGCGAACTAGTGAACGAACCAAGGTAGGAGCTCATTTGTCGCTTGCGAACGCTGGTCGGAATTGGCGAGCAGTTGTACTGCGGGCCGAGTGGCTTCGGGCGGTTGGGTCGTGCGTTGAGGACAGCGACGTGCTCTTGAAGCTTCGCAGCAATAACATCGCCAGCAGCGGGATCTCCCAGACTGATTGGACCGACGACTTCTTCGTCCTTCGGTAGGTCCTTGACGAGCTGCTCGAGACGATCCAGTCCACCTAGAACAGCAGCGCCGGCGTGCTGAACGCGCGAGATGGCCTTGTACATGTCCCTCGGAAGTGCCGCCCACATGCCCTCGTCCATGAGCCACAACTTGATCTGCTGACGCTCGAGATTGAAGATCTCTGGCTCGTCCCGGTACGCAGCTGGCATGCTGCGAGTCACGTTCGGCGAGTAGCAGAGCCAGGTCGACGCCGGAATCTTTGAGGTCTGACCCTCACGCGGCATTCCCTTGCCACGGATTGGAATCGCTGTCGCCATCTTCACGCCGTGTGAACTCATGCTCGTCTGGTGTAGATTGTGCAGGCAGGAATGTGCTATGACTTACTTTGCTGTGGAAGACCTTTCGAAGTAGGCGCAAGGCTGTGCAATTCTTCTGCTCGAGCAGCGCAGAACACAATGTCGAGCTCTTGCGCACTGATGTTTATCTGTGACAGCAACACTCTCTGGTCCAGAAAGACTGCCGCAAGTGATGGAGCTGTGAAAGGCAAAGAAATGTCAGAAAGCGAGCCCAGCTTGCCGAGATAAGGAACGTGTTCTGCCGATGCTATCCGCACGACGAATTGGGCAAAGGAGCGTGATAGCTGTGTTATGTTGTAACGTTGCAAGAAACGTGGTTGTTGTGTTTGGACGCGAGCGAACCACGCAGAAGTGTCGAGATTAAGGGTTTGTTGTTGTGGGTGTCGGGAGCAACGAGGAAGGAGCGCTCCACTTACCTGCCCAAATGATTTATGTATTGATCGCTCTTACTTCTGACGTGGGCATTGGATCGCAGTTGGCACGCTCTTGCTTGGGAAAGCGCAAGGTCACACTAAAGCCTCGTTTCGCGTTCATGCAGTGGAGAGTGACTGCAGTCCAAGAGCAAACCACGATCGGCAAGCACGGCGTATGTTATGACTGGTAGCCAAGCGATGGCATGCGTCCAATGTGTCTGCTAAGGCAGAGGAAAGCTAGGGGGGAGTGAATGGCAAGGCGCATTGAGTGAGAGGATGAAGATGGCCAAGTTATTGCGTGCTTATCAGCAAGTGCGACCCGAGCAAACCGGTCACACCAAACGTTTTGAACAGGCGGTAGCAAGAGATAGAGGTAGCTTACAGTCTGGTACTATATCTCATTCACACGTGTGAAAGCAGCAAGATACTTGGCACGAATTAGGTTCGATCGGCAGCTTTGGGTCAGCTCATGGTTAGTACGTGCAAGCCGGGGAAGAGCTTGCCGAATGCTCCAGCCAGAGAATACGGGATTTCCCCTCAACACTGGATTCATCGGGGTCAGAACTAAGCCAGGGACAAGATGATCCTATTCGTTTGTCGTCCTGAGAATTATGGCTAGTGAGAAGCAGCTATGCCTAAACTTTTGCCATCCTGCAGGCCAGTCTGCGATAGACCTGGTCAACAGCAGGAATTCGCGCACTGAGAAGTGATGTTGCGAACGCGAGGAAGTGATCGGAGTATACACCGACGCTCTGATAGCGTAGAGATAGCGTCAATGTGACTGCTAGTGACATTGCGGGGTCATAGCGTCGCCACCACACACATGTTACTCAAGTCTGGTACAGGTCAGCTCAGATCTGACTAGAGCCCACGTGAGAGCGTTGAAAACCAGTTTCGTTGCTCATTGTTGGCAGGGTGCTGGGCATAATGGGCATGACGAATGTGTACGTACCTCTCAATCAGGTGCAGGCCGGAGGCCGTCTCCACTACATGGCTCACCTCACCAGGCTTCAGGGCAAATGCCGCATCCTCAAACTCCTTCTGCATGTCGCCTCGACCAAAGAATCCGCTGTTGCCACTGCGTTAGCACGAGAATGCCATCATTACTGTGCGGAGGTGATGCACTCACAGGTCACCACTCTTTCGCGCACTGCTGCAGTCACTCTCCGTCATAGCCAGAGTACCCAGCGAAGTCTCCCCTGAGCGGATGCGCTGCTCATGCTGCAACAGAATCGCCCTAGCCTCCTCTTTCGTTCTCTTGATCTCACTCTCCCTCCAGCTCGACGGTCTCCTGCTCTGATTATGCTTGATGAGCAAATGTGCGGCGCGGATCTTCTCGTCGGAGCTGTTGCCCATCATCTTGATCGCGTGGGAGTGGTACGTCGCCATGTAGTGCTTGAGCTTGTCGGCCTCCGCACCCTCTGGCGGCTCCCATCGCGATTCTTTCGAGTCGGGGTTGAAGTAGTACGGCAGATTCTTCGAGTTCGACATGCGCACCTCCCACGGCTCAGGAAGGCCAGAGTCAGCAGTCCAGCCCTAGCGACTTGTCAATATGTACCATGTCTCGAGTCTCGTCGGCTAACGCACCATGGTGATTTTGTCGGTGGAGAAGCTTTGCGTCTTAAGAAGGCGATCTGCTGTGAACACGGCAGCAACGGGGAATCTTTCTTTGCGAAGACCAGGTTATGGTGACCAAGTCAAGTGAAATGATAGTATCGAGGCGCAAGTCCAAGGCACTGTTCGCAAGCGAAGAGATTTGTGACGAGTAGCAGCGGGGTCGTTGTCACGGGTGACGAGCGGCCCTGGCCTCTTCTCCACGCCAACGCAGGGGGTCTGGTGATTCGCGTGGCGCAGTTCAGCCTTATGGGCACTCAGAAGACCTCGATTTCTTGATTCAGCGCGCGAACATGATGGAATTGCCATTCGAGTCACATATGCGCTTCGATGTGCATGCCTCACATTCTTGAGTCATATAACTTTCAGCACATTTGATCATAAAGCAGTTTGTCGCCGCTCAAAGTGGCCTTCTTGCTTAGAAAACCCCTTCACCCAATCACGGCGCATTGCCTCTTCCACACAAAGGTCCGCTCCGCTCCAGAGCGAGCAATCCTCACAACTCTTGACCGCTGTCGCCTTCGAAAATTCCACTGTTACAACACTGCACTAAACGAACACTTACAGAGCTGGTGCAATCCAACATGGCCGACTCACCAGCGCAGAACACGAACGAGCTCCCCAAGAAAATCACCTTCAGATTCTGCCGCGAGTGGTGAGATCTTTCTCCAACGTGATATGTATGACCTGCAACTCATGGCATCGCAGCGCAAATTTGCTCTACCCGCGAGAGGACAAGAACGCCGGCAAGCTCGAGTTTGCCTGCCGAACGTGCTATTACAGCGAGGACGCCGAGACGACATGCATCTTCCGTAACGAACTCTCCAATACAGTCGGCGATACAGCAGGCATAACGCAGGATATTGGCGAGGATCCTACGGTGGGTAATGACCTTTCTGAAGATCCAAATGCCGACTTCTATGCCTCTGCACACTCTTCCCACGCCCCCTCTCCAGACACGAGGCCTACCACCGTCCCGGACTTCTGCACCATGTGCGGTCAAGAGGTGTTTTGCGAGTTCTGTGGCGAGCCGTCTGATCGGGGCTGCTTCTTGGAAGTCGACGAGGATCAGGCAGCTCAATTTGGTAGCGGCGGCATGCAGACACCCAAGTCGTTGACGCGATCAAGTACGGCCGACTTGATGGAGAGCTCGCAGTCACAACTTCAGCAACTGCGCCTGCAATCCAACAATTCGGGCGGTGGTGGACAAGGCTCGTGATCATAACTATCTTCCTCGACCTGATAAATGTCTTGTTGGCTCGAATTACACAGTCTTACTTCGTCGGCATGCGCATGTTTGGTTTCTGAATTGAGACTGACGTCGATGCGACTTAGTTGCCTCGTATCACGAAGGAGTGCCCAGCTTGCAAGGAGCACGAGGCCGTCTTCTTCCAGTCTCAACAACGTACTGCTGAGACAGGCATGGTATGTCATCACCTGATTTCTACCTTGAGCAAATGCTAATATCGCGACAGAAACTCTACTTTGTCTGCACGCATTGCGGCCATGTCTGGCAGTGAGCCAGACCAACACGGTTCTACGAAGAGCCTCATGATTCAGCGAAAATAGCATGGGGTAGGCATTTTACGAAGATTCCATGGAGATACGAACTGCTTTGCGGGCGTACAGTAGATACCCGCTTCGAGGGGGCTCTCTAGATACTTCTACAATATCTGACATGATGCTTTAGCATCCTCTTTTGACCAAATGTGCCACAAAACGCCTATGCTATGCAATATAAAACTTCCCTTTCCCTTGATGGTGTCTTCGCACTCCTCAAATCTACAGATGCATCGGCGCCAAACTCAAGATCTTGCTCCACTTCATGTTCCTCAGCTCTTGTCCCACTACTCCATTCAATCTACTGCCGATCGGCTCCCCGTTCTTGTTGATGAGAACACATGCGTTGTCGTCGAAGCGCACCACGCTGCCATCCGCCCGCTGGTACTTCTTCTTTGTGCGCACCACGACTGCGTGTCTGATATCTCCTCGTCTGACTTTGTTGGCGGCGGAGACGGAGACAGCGTTCGATTCTGCGCCAAAGTTGCGCTGCTTCTGAACGACTACTATGATGCGGTCGCCTGGATCCAAATTCCTGTTAGCCGTGTTCCAATCGCATAGTGACCGAATATGCGCTCGCTCGTTCCTTCGCCAACTCCAATGAATACAGTATCGTCTGTCGCTTGTATGGCCAAAACCCCAAGCTCAATGCCGAAGCACGTACCTATTCTAGCATGTCTCTTCATCTTCAGGCATTTTATACATTCGACGATGGCGGCACCGGAGTTGTCTATGCAGTTGAGGAGGGTCTACATTAGGATGTCAGTACGCGATGAATACCCAGCGCGCTATCGAGAGTATACACACCTTCAATTGAATCATCTTGACGACGATCTACCCACACGGAAGGGATTGAATTGATGCGCAACAGTTCTCTCTTTCTTCCCATCTCGAGTCCATGCATGAAGCATTTCCTGAACGGGCCGGAGGTCCGCGTTGCGGCCTGAGGCAAGCACGATCATGAGCTCAGTACCTGAACTTTTTGGTCGGCGCGTCATGGACGGTCGAAGCACTACATTCATCCTGATCTGCCTTTGAGATTGAGCATCCGACTTGTTAGGAACACAATGGCATCGAAAAGCGTCTGTCGAAGCTGCCTGCGGGCATTGAGATCTCAACACATTGAACGCAGCACTCTCTCCAGGTCATCAGCAAGAACATTTGCATCGTCGCCATGTCGCTCGCAGGAGCCAGCTGCGCAGAAGACACCCAATGTGAGCGATATGCAGAGACATCTGCGCGGAGAGACTGGAGGGCGAGCCTCGCCAATGACAACCACGCAAAGATTCGCTGAGCGCATCAAGAAGTCTGCGCCGCAGACTGCAGAGACGTATCATGCGTATGGTGCTACTGAGCACTTCATAAATGCAATCAATGAGATTGTGGGATATGACATTCCGCAGATCAAGACGAAGGAGGAAGTGCCGAAGCTGGAGGGCGGTGAGGATGTAGGGGTGCCTATTGGAGAAGGAGAATGGTATAGAGGTGTGCTAGTACTGCATACTCTAGGTCAAGTTTTGGCTGACATTGACAACAGAATTAAGCCTTCAACCTACGTTCAACAACTGGGCACAGCTCACGATGATCCACCTCTACGTTCTCGTCACAAGAATACGATGTCTGCCAGAAGCAACTGCGAAGACATGGTCGCAACATCTGACAGACCACTTCTTCCGCGAATGCGAAGAAAGAATGGACACGCTACACTCCATCACGGCACGAGGAGTACGGAGCAAATACCTCAAGGATCTGTTTCTGCAATGGAGAGGAGTGCTGGTCAGCTACGATGAGGGACTGTACAAGGGCGATGCAGTGCTCGCAAGTGCTGTGTGGAGAAACTTGTTCGGTGGCCGCGAAGATATTGATCCTGTTCGATTAGCTATGGTCGTTGCATGGCTAAGAAGAGAAGTTGGGCGAGTGAGCTCTGAGGGAGACGCCATGCAATGGTCACGATTTCGAGGCTTGAAAAGCGAAGAGCCCGTCGTGTTGATGAAGAGCCATTACATGGACAAGCCCCTGTCACTAGATCCAACCGCGCCCGGTCAAGGAAGCAGGAAAGCGTAGAAGAGGCGGATGATGTACAGGCACATGTATAAGTATCTGGGTATCTCAGCTATGTCAAGCTAATGTGTAGCATATGATCTCCCAAATGGAGAGTATGAAAACAAAACAACGACGCCGGTGCGATGCTTCTATCTTGCGTGAAGCCCATGAGACGTGCGGACTAAATTGCTGACCGCGGGTCAGAGACATGCTGGATTGATCGGAAGGTGAAAAGTGGTTGAGGCCTTGATCGTGAGCTGCACCCTAGTATCCATAGCTCATCTTGACGCGGAAGAGATAGCGCATGCGAATCTGAGAGATGTCATAGGCAATGTACTCGTTGTACTCGAGGATGGCACCCGAGACGCCGGTATTGCCAGGCTTGTTGGAGACATCAGGCATCGTGACACCCTCGAGAGCATCATGCAAAACGCCCGCGTCTTTCCATTGCTTCGGCCCAGTGCGGCCTTTGCCCCATGTCGAGTAGCTCCCTTGCTGAAGAGCTCGTTCGCCGGCGCCGTAGTCTGAATGCAGGAGTTCCAGGATTGGTTTGCCGAGCTCAGCCTCGCAAAGCAGCAGCAAGCCAGTATCGCCGGAAGTGGTATGAACGCAGTAATTGGCAGACTTGGAGCTCATGTCTGCCAGGTAGACGCCTTTACCAAACATGTAGCCCGAAACAGGAGCTTCTGGAGGAGCGATGCGGAGGCCTTGGCTGAGAATGCCTCCGAAGTTCGTTGCGCGGGAGCCATGCCAGAGAAGACGACGATCGGCTTTCATCTTGCCGAACGACGAGGTGTCGAAGCGATCGAATCTATAGAGTCCGTCAGTGAGCTGACCATGGGGAACATATTGAGGATCACTCACTCTCCCTGCCTCTCAATGCGGAAGATGTCTTCGACCTCATACTTAATGGCATGCGTAGAGCCTCGTGTGCCTTGAAGGTAGGCTTCCAGCTCCTGGTACTCCTTACTCTTCACACTCAAGGGTGTCATCTCGGACATGCCCAAGCCGGCGTATTGACGATCAAGTGGGTGCATATCGCTGTCGTAGCCACCTTTGGACTTTGCTTCCTTGATGATGTCCTCGGCAATCTTCATGTCGCTGAGCGAGTCCAATAGGTCAATCTCCCGCTTGAAATGTTCTTCATCGGTGATCGGGCGCGGTCGATTGCGTCCGAAGTCATGTGGAATCTGGCTAAAGTACAGATTCGAATGATCAATCATGGCCTGTGTTCTATCAGATGGAGCAACACTCGTTGATGTGTCCAGGATGACAGCTGCCAGGGCCTGTTCGTAGTGTATTAGCCTTGTTGTCTTCCAACTGGTGCGCATGTCATCGTAGCGGGAGAGGACCAATCTTTAGCTGTTCGTAGCCTTGCTCGATCGCACGTCTACTCAGCTTTCCCAAGGGTAGCTTGTCGGCATCGTAGTTCATGTCAGCCATTACCTCCTTGAAGTAGTGGGCATTGAAGATGAGCTGCATCAATTGTTGCACAGGCAACTCTAGCTTGCTCAGAGCACCATCACTTGCAATCGATTGTCTCGAGCCACGGCGCGAGCCAGCCCTTTCAAGCTTCTCTTCGTCATCCGAGCTGGAGTCAGGCTCGTAACTGCGTTCCACGAACGTGTACTTGTTGGCTTTGGATGGCTCATGTCGATTATCCCACGTGTATCCGGTCTTGTCTTTGAACTTTTTGCTGAATTCACGATATGCGCCATCGAAGCTGTCTGCTGGAAGGAGCTTATTTTGGCCTGACGATCGCATCAATAAGTTGTGAAATCGGAGCAAAACACCGAAAAGCATACCTCGCTCTCCCACGCGTCCCCATCTGGTCCATGTCGCGAAGCTGCGAGCGCTCTTCGAGACGAGAATCTGAATACGATAGAACTTGTTATTGTTTCCTCCGACATTGGTTTGATTCAATGAAACATCGTAAATTGTGCCATCATCATCAATATGCACACGATGGGTTGCTAGCGTGGTGTCAGCCTTGCTTCAGTGTTCCTTGCAACAACAAGGTATTAACTTGCTTTCTAGTGGACACTCATCGTCAACAGGAACAGCAAGTCCTTTGGTGCGTGCAAGCTGTGCGTCTTTGGTCTGCTTCTTGACAGGACTCTGAAAGAAGTCCTCAACGTTGCCTTTCGCTTTCTTCTGTGGAGGGTTCAAATCGAGCTCATCGTCATCGTCGTCTGGAATGACAATTGGCGCCGAGTCGATATCTTTCTTGGCCTTCGCAGGTCTTCCTCGCTTCTTCGGTGGCATTTTGATTACTTCTGACGAAGTGGACAATTTGATTTGGGGATGAAGCAGTGAAATCGAGTTGAGATCGCGGTTGGTCGCGTCATCACGTGTCAGGCTAGACTAGCCCCTTCTGGGGTCGCTGCCTACGAAGGAGCATTGCTTCACTCCCGCCATCTCAATTGAAGCCTACTCATGATACACAGGTGGAATCCCAGAGTGTGAGGACCAAGTCCGAAGATCGAGGCAGAAGAGATGTGGTGATGGAATTCCTTCTGAGCTTGACGTCACAATGGTAATGGGTAGCGCAAATCTAAATCTTGCTTCCGAACAGCCCTTGCTTCAATGCTCTTCTCATTGACTATAAAATCACGAGCCTTTGCCGAGATCTTTAGCAGACGATTTGCTGCCTTTGTGATAGTGAAGGAATGCGAGGTCCTTTATATCGGATCCGACCGATCTCGGCTACATGTTCGCCGCGCCGTCATCCATGCATGTCAGGCAGCGCCCAGGGACCGGTGAGCTGTGATAAACCATCATGAGAGTTCATCTGACTCCATTCTCCACCGACCATTTTCGTCCTCTTCGCACCGGTGACGAGGATACCATCGGACATTCTGCGGGGCGGAAACATCCCTGTGAATGCATTGCAGCTCGCGTGACTGAACTCTTCGCAGCCTGGACGTGGTTGACACCCATGCATGAGTTCAACTTGTCACTCTACAACGATGGTTCCGATCTTTGTTTAGTTGTTTCAACTTCGAAAGGATCTACACGCTTTCGCCCTCAGCAAGCTCTGATGCTCGACAACACGACGTTCACTACCGACTTTCGCTTCTGTGGACCAGCTCGATCGGCAAATTCACCTGAAGGACGCACGCAGCCTGACACGGACCTGGACTACTCAACACTTCACGAATTGATTCATCCGCTCTTCAACACTATCTGTGCAGAGAACGCGGTCTTGTCTGGCGACGTGGACCCCCAGGCTCCAAATTTCGACCGCCCACATCAAACCACGATTCGGGTATCCTTCACCTAGGGAATTCCGCGATCCTGTCCTGATATCGAGGCGGAGAGTCATCGCTTGTGCATAGAGACCGTAACTCGTATCACGGATCTGGTCATGGTGCGAGACCTGCCACCGGAGCTATGGACGCCGATCTTGCAACACGTCCACCGAGCTTCGCGCGATGACTTGCTCACCTGCATGCAGCTGAACAGCAAGTTCTTCGAGCTGGGATTCACGGTCATGTATCGGAATGTGAGCTTGAGGCTTCGAGATGCTGTACGTTTCGAGCGTGCCGTTTCCAGATATCGCGTCGCGGATGAGGACAATGAAGACAAACTTTGCTTTCCGGTTGTACGATGTTTGCGTATTGTGATTCCAGGCGATGGTCGAGACTATGGTTTTGGAGCACTCAAGCCAACTGCTCGTGGAATGCCCTCTGGGGTTGATCACATTGCTCGGCGCGGCATCGCAGCAGTGATCGAGTGCATGGCGTTAATGTCAAATCTTCGAACCCTCTCCATCGTCACGTATAGTGGACATCGCTTGAACACATGGGACGAACAAGGTCTGCAACCTCCTCAGTCTGGCGTGGTATTGTCGGCGAGCTCGACGAGGGCGAGAGGACCAAGCACGAGTATTCTTTCAGCGCTTGTGGAACAGCTTCCAAGTACGGTGCGAAATCTATCAATCGACTTGTCTGAACTCTCGCGTTACGAACCTCTGCCTGTTTGTCTGCTTTGCTCAGCGATCAATTCGAAGCTCTCACAGCTAGAGCATCTCAACATGCATTTGCGTAGTTACTGTGGTCACCTGCTCTTGAAGGAGCAATCAGAAGCTCCGTCGTGTGCTTCTCTACGGAGTGTGATCATGCGAGTACACGGTTTCTCCGCTCGCCTATGCGCAAAGTCGTCGTTGAGAGGCACGGTTCTGAATCTCGAAAATTATACACGAAATATCAAGGCTCGGATAGACGACGGGGAGTTTCCGAGCTTGGAGCAATTCAGTATCATATCCAAGCGTCGACCGTTGGGCGTCAGACAGCATCCCGATGCGAAATGGTAAGAGTCTTTGTCCATAGTTCTGCCCATTACTAATTTACCCAAAGGACGATCTATGTCCGCGAACTAGTCCAAGACCAGACTGTTGCACTTCCTCGTATCTTCATTGACTCGCGCTCACCAGAGCCTGGCAACACGTTCGTCGTCTCTGCCAGAACCATGGTTCGTGTACCTTCAAATTGCTCCTTCATTGACCCTACGCACTGGAACAAAGAATATGTTGGCAAATCAGGTTCCATTCGACGTTTCGTGGAAGGTCGTGCAGGTTGGGTCTCTTTCACACAGGGGCCACATGTACCAGGTTTACGAAGGGCGGATATACGAGCGGCCTTTGACGAAGGCTATCGCGTTCGTGCGCCTCCTCCTACTCTTGCAGCCGACTTCCGTGCGAAGGATGAGAAGTCTTGCCAGTTGTGGGCTGACGAAGCTGAGGCGGGGACGAAACTTCTTGAGCCCGCCGTGTGGCATGGAGTTCTTGACAACCGAGTTTTGCTAAGGATAGTGCCACAATGACACATGGCTACTCCTTTGCTGGTTACAAATCGCAGTAATTGGAGAAGGATATACCCAAGTTTAGATAAGTGCAAAGAATGAGGCGAGGAGATCTAAGAGTGAGAATATCTTCAATGCCAACGGTCATGCATATTGTATGTCTTATCTCAGGATACTGTGCACGCTTTGCGCCTGAAATGTCGATCGTGATGCAAGATGCCCAACGCCAAATCTCATGCTGGTATCCACGCGCAGAATCTGACCAAACGAAAACCGCTATGCTCTGTGAAGTCTCGCTTTCCCGCCAATATGCTCCAATCTATGGTCAATGTCCTTCATGCAGCTTGTGCCCATGCTTTTCAATATCCTTGCAATGTTTCACAAATGCCTTCTTATGTATCTGGAGTGAAGTTAGTACTGCAAGTGCATTCGTTCGAAAGGAGCACGCTTACCATTCCAGCATATTTGCCCTCGCGTACTACGCAGATGAATCTCAAGCCCAATTTTACGAAGCACTCATATACCAGATCCATTGGACTGTGCACATCCAATCGCACAGGAGCAGGATCAATGAACGCAGTGAAGTCTGTTGGGTCGTCCTCTTCGTCGTCATGGCCACCAGCACTAGCTCTTGCATGCTCACGTCCTGTTGAAGCTCTGAACTTAGCCTCGCGGCTCATCAGGCACAGCGACTTGTCTTCGTTCTCCAGACGATCCAATGCAAACTCGAGATCAGGTGAGGGAATGAGACCGACTAGTGCGCCATTCTTGAGGATGGGCAGTCCCCCATCCAGCTCGCCCGCCATATGTAGTGTCTCCAGCTGTGCTCGGAGCTCCTTTGCGGGAATGAGCACAGAATGACTGATGTCGATGATGCGCTCTTCACGCAGGTGGCGCGACACAATATCGCCGAGCTCGCCAGTGAACACTGGTCTGATCTTGTTGTCGAGGAAGGGGTATGAATTCATGTCTGTGAGGAGATCGTAAATGCTCAAGGGCTCGATAGCGTCTGCAGTCCACTTGGCAACTAGGACGCCGATGGCGAACGGCAGCACATGGTCCAGTGATCCCGTCAGCTCGAACAAGATCGTTGCAAGCGTAACCGTGAGACGTGTGACGCCACACATCGTGGCTCCTGCGGCGACCAATGCATACACGCCTGGGACAACACAGTCTTCGGGGACACCGTTGGCGCCACATGAGCCAAATAAGCGGTTGTGCGGATTCGACAATGCGATGTACTGGACTGCATGCCCAACAATTCGACCGAGCAGACCACCGACCACCATGGAAGGCACATAAATACCAGCGGGCACCTTGATACCAAAGGAGATCGTGGTGAGTACTGCCTTGATGATGAAAGCAATGAGGAGATACCAGATCACAGTCGGGATATGCTCTTTGGTGGGGCACATGCTCATGCCGTGCTCGACATAGGCATCGCAGGGTGATGACAGCTCAAGCAACAACTCGGCTACAGGCAGTCGTGTATACTTGTTCCACCAAGTCACCAAGCCAGTAATGAGTGCAATCAATCCTGTCTCCACGAGTGGATACTTCTTGATCGCCGGTATGCGTCGGAATGTTGTAGCCCAGATGCGTGTCGCCTTGATGAAAAATGCTCCAAGCCCACCACCTAGAATCCCGAGTGCGACAAAAGCGACCATCTCAATGCTGTACCAGTCTGTGATGTAGTGCACCTGGAAGAGAACAATCTTGCCGGTTCCATAAGGATTGAGGAACTTAAGGGACAAAGCGGCAATCATGCAGCAGAAGAACGTCCTAAACATGGTCTTGGACGGGAAGTAGTAGCTGACTTCTTCCAAGCTGAACAGCACACCTGATATGGGTGCACCAAAGGCGACGGCGACACCACTCGCTGCACTTGCACTGAGAATCTCACGTCTCTTTGCATCGTTCTCCCGATACTTGTGGAAGAAGCGGCAAACGATATTACCAATGCAGGTAGCAATGTGCACGTATGGCCCTTCTTTGCCAATACTCAGACCAGAGGCGATACTGAGGACTAGTGCCAACGATTTGATGACCAAAGTCTTGAGACCAAGGTAACCATGCAGCACGAAGCCACTGACAATGACACGAATCTCAGCGACTCCACTTCCAGCAGCCGAGTAGTAGGTCATCGCAGGCCGAGCCTGTGTTTCGCGATAGCGCGATTGCGGGCTCTTGTCGCGTGTCTCATCGCCCGACGCGTCGGCCCGCATGTCGTCGGCACCTAGATTCTCGTCTAGTGTTGAGATTTGAATGTTGGAAGGTACGACCGTCTTCGTCGTTAGCGTCAGAACGCACGACGCAAGTGCGAAGAGCGTTGCGTAGAGGACGAAGAACACATAGTCGACGGTCTCCGAGTCCATCCTGTCCTTGAACACAATTTCTGACCAGCTGTTCCACTCATCGCATTGAGTCGCACCCTGGCAGCATTGCTTCCTGTTCGATGCCCAGGAATAGCTGCAGTAGCCAACCTTGTAATCAAAGATGACCGCCTCAGTCACCGTGACAAAATATGCCAGACAAGCAATGAGGACACCAATGATGGCTACGAGCAGCCACCCTTGAGCACCATCGAAAAGTCTTTGTATACGGCCGCGCCAGTCCCGTCTCGCGTACAGCGCTTTCACTCGAAATGCGTCGGCGATGCTGTCGTGCACCCAGTCAATGCTGGTAAACTGGTCGTACCACACGCGGTCGTCAACATAGAGGGAGTGCCTCGAATTCTGTAGATCCGGCTCTGTGCATGAAACCCGAGTTAGCGTCTACCCGAGCACGATCACCCAACAGTATCACGTAACGTACCGCTGGACTCCATGTCCTCGCTCTGCCGCATCAGAGCATTCACCAGCCGCGTGCTGAAGCCATGTCCTGCAGAACCCTTCCGAGTGTGATGTCGGAAGGTGCCCGTCTGGCTGTGCTGCCTTCTGATACCAGGTGTGCGCAGTGTTCGTGGCGTGCCGGGTGTCGAGATGTTTCTGGTCTGATAATTTCTCGAGTGGTCCATGTGACCCAGCAAACTGCTGCTCTCGTCTGCGAAATGTGCCTTCCCGCGCTGTCTTCGCATCCACAGTGGACTCTGCGGTGTCTGTGAGTCTTGTGTAGCATCGTTCTCGTCGTCGCTGTCTTGCTCTATATGCGAGGTCACCTCGATGTCGGGAGGTCCATCGGCGCCGCTGGCTTCTTCGTCGAAGCTTCGAAAGGATTTCGGCATGATCTATCGTCTAGAAATTATAAACGCACTGTCGCGATATGGAGGGAGTGGATAGTATGTTGGTTCACGGCCTTTGAGCAACCATGTCTAGAAAACTGTCATGCCCCTCGATCAGCGGGTTTGTGCCTCAGAGCGAAGTTGTGGCGTGGTTACACGCAGGTGACTTTTCTGAGGCTGGTGTATGTCTTGGGTGTCTTCGGAACGAGATATCACACACCCGACAGCTCGAAGGGGGCTGCCTAGCACCGCGGACTGATAACAGTAAGGACGGTAAAAGAGCTCTTCAAAGGAATGAGAGGTCACTACGACCCAAGACTTCGGGCGCGCGGCTGCGGTGCACAAGACAAGATCACGATGGTGTAGTCGCTGCCACTGTATTTATTTGGTTGCGCGTTAGACGCATGCACGTCGAAGATTCAGGGTCGACGACACCCAGTCGCTCGGATCATGCTGTTCCATGACGTCTCAGCACATTGCCGAGCTCCTCTAGCCTTATTCAGTCTGGCGCCATCGGTCAGAGGCAGCACGTGCCATGGTTAGTCGCGGAGATAAAGGATCCACCCACCTGGTTGACCTCTCGAAGGCTTCATGCATCAAGTCGTGCAACGCGAGGTGGTCGACACCTCTGGATCAATTTTTTGCTCAATGTGACAGACGACGGTTGGCGACAGTGATCGCAGCGAATTGTTGAGACTTTGTCCCGTCCTTACCTTGTCGCGACCCATCTTCTTCCCTATTCGCGGGGTCGATCTCTGGAAGCTAACTCGGCTGTACTGTATATCAACATGGTATGCTCCAAGACAATTCTGCAGATCTATCAGCTCACCGACCATGGATCAGTCTCCACTTTATGATCAATTCGTGCTGCTCGGCGACTCCATCACTGAGTTCGGTGAATGCCACGAGGGAGGTTTCGGATTTGCTGCCGCTCTGCGAGATGGTAAGAGGAATTAAGAGGACATGCTTTGCAAGGCTGACGGGAAACAGCATATATCAGGCGACTTGAAGTCGTCAATCGTGGATTCAGGTATTGAGTGGATGTCTCCAAGTGGAGTTGATGTTAGCTAAGCTTTTGGCAGCGGATACAATACCGATCTTGCGCTTCGGGTGATCTCGAGAGCCATTCAGCGTCCAGAAGAGGGTCGCATTCGCTTGATGACAGTATTTTTCGGTGCGAACGACTCATGCTTCCCCACGGAGAACAACAATCAATGCGTCCCTCTGCCAGAATTCCGATCCAATCTCCTCAAGATCGTTCAGAATCCTGTGGTTGCAGCTCACAATGCCCGCATCATATTGATCACCAATCCACCTGTCGATGAGAGGACTCAATATGCAATTGATCTGACCAAAGGCTATCCGATGAGACGAACGGCGGAGAACTCGATGCGTTATGCTGAAGCGATCAGGAGCGTCGGCAAGAGCCTGAATTTACCTGTGGTCGATTTGTGGACCGAGATCATGCTCAAAGCTGGGTGGCAGCCAGGACAGACCGCCAACCTCCCAGGATGCACAGATGAGCCGCCCAACGAAGTCCTGCACGAGTACTTGTTCGATGGTAAGTTGACACTGCATTAGGTAGTCATGGGTGATTGATCTTGAGCAGGCTTGCATCTTGCACCAATTGGCTACAGACTACTCTATGACTTGATAATGGACGCTATAGGAAGGACATGGCCGGACCAACTACCCGACAATCTTCCATATGTTCTGCCACGCTGGGACGACGGTGATGCCTGGCGATTGCGTGGTGAGACAGGTGCATTGATCAATCATCGTCCACGAGCACCGATCAACTCTCCGCCACTGGTTCATGGTCAGCCTGACGGTCCTCGATTATCATGACCACGGCTGCACTCATCCGCCAGCGCGAGTAGGACGAAGGACAAGGATCTCGACATGGGCACCGGTGTGGCATTCTGCAGCTATTGCTTCGCGATAGACGATAGAGGTCTCGTGCTAGAGCCCCATTACTCCTTGGTTTGTCTTAATCAATGGATCCAACTAAGCCATGACGACGTATCAGCTTTGTCCGATCTCTCAATCACCTCCAATTGCCTCTGAACTGTTTCTGAGAGGATGAACCTTTTGATGCGAGCAAGCGGATTCATTCGTAAAACGCTGCAATCTTAGTCTTTGTAGACATGTTGCTATCCGCTTCGCTGCCTAGTCTGTTCACCGACACTCTCTGCATAAGTACTCGCCTCTGATGTCGCAGATCACAATTCATCGACTCTTATAACGCAGCATTGCCCGGATCTGACTGACCATACACAGCATACGTCAATGGATGCGGAGAAAATGTTGACCCCGTCCAGTAAGTCTGGAGAAGTGGAGCATAGCGCAATTCAGAGAAATCAGCGCGATACCCCGAGCCCACCAGAAGATGGAACTATGCCTAGTGCGCATACTTCCACACCCTCGGCCGAGCACGACGACGACGAAGAAGATGACGATGAACTTCAGGAAGATTCGGAGGAAGCTTCGGAAGAGGATTCTGAAGAAGACTCGGAAGCAGCGTATGAAGCTCGAGAAAAGAAGAGGCAGGAGGTTGGGGATGAACGTGACAGACTTCTGAGCACAATCTCCCAACAGCTGTCTAGCCATGAGAAGAAAGACGTCTTCGCCATCGGCGGGTATGTCTCGCTGCCGAAAGACAAGCCTATCAAGATTCGCTGGGGCTCATCTATGGGTCAAGACACTGGTCGCTTGTGTGAGCTGCCCATCGCTGATGATCCTGAGCGCCAGGAAGCGTTCACGAAACTGATCCACGACTGTCAGCCTGCGACCTTCGGCCTGGGCAACAAAGACGTGCTCGACGAGGAGTACCGCAAGGCCGGCAAGATGGACTCCGAGGAGTTCTGTAGCAGCTTCAACTTGGCGGAGCACAGCATCATGGACACTATCACTCAAGCCCTGGTCCAAAGCGTCTGGTCGAAGAAGGAGATGAATGGTGTTAGAGCCGAGCTGTATAAGCTGAACGTAAGTGATGCCATCCCGTATTGCCATCCTTGCTGATTGTCCCTAGAACTACTCTGCTCCCTCCGGCAAGTTCAAGAAGCATGTCGACACCCCTCGTTCTGGCGAACAGATGGGGTCACTCGTCATCTGCCTTCCCGTCGTGCATCAGGGCGGTGCGCTAATGGTTCGCCATGGCGGTCAAGAGGTCGCTTTCAACTGGTCAATGGGCAATCCACATGAGAATGTGATCCAGTGGGCCGCGATGTTCTCCGACTGCGAGCATGAGGTCCTCGAAGTCACCAGTGGTCATCGCGTCACACTAACGTACAACCTGTACTGGACAGAGTGTGGTGGCGGAAGAATGGCCAAAACATCGAGTTGCCTCGAGCCCGAGATCCTACCATTCTACAAGACACTTGAGGAGTTATTCGACTGCGAGGAGTTCCTGCGCAATGGTGAGCACCAGCGCGCGCTGTAATGTGCTGAAGGCAGCTAACATGATCGTAGGCGGTCTCATAGGCTTCAAATGTACTCACGGCTACCCTCACACCTCGCGTTCAGCCGTCAAGAACCAGATTGCTCCTACATTGAAAGGTCTCGACATGGTCGTCTACCAAGCTTTGAAGGATTTTGCCATCGACATTGACGTCTGCGCCGTCATGAAGAAAGACCAATACTTCGAAGACTACTATGAGGAAGACGAAGAAGAGTCATACTACGAGGAGGAGCGCGACTATACACGCAAGAGTACCACCATGATGTCGTGGGGCGCGAAGGAGGTGATGACAGACCACGGAGGCATTCATGAGTGGATGGGCCCAGTCGGCTGGAGAGGCTTCAAGAGGGACAAAGTCACCTGGCTCAATGGCAGTCCGAAGAAGTTTGATGAGCTGCAAGTTGCGACGGTGGTTGTTAGTATCTCTTGATTCTTTCATTGGTATGTATGCTAATTCTGAACAGTACGGCAACGAGGGTGGAGAGCTCATGACATACTATACGGCGGCAGCGATTGTCGCGCGGATCCAAGGCTTTGAGGAGCGCTGTGGTATCATCTGATACTCACTTGACTCGCCCGCCTGAAGATGCTTGTATACGAAAGACGTCTTGGGTTGGAGGAGGCTTGATTGTCCGCCACGCAGAGTTCATTGGGATCCTAACAGAGAAATCATGTAGAACGATTGCGTAGATTTGATCACGAGCCGCAATCCCCTCTCAACCAACTTTTCCCTCCTGGTCGTTACGCCCTTCACAACCTCCCACAATAATCACAACCATCATCATGCCTTTAACTTGACGTAATAGGGTGTTTGTCGACTCACTAAAAGACTTCTGAAGACCAGAGGACCGGCAGCCAAGGACATCGAGCAACCCGTCCAGCGCAACCAAACATGGCTTAATCCACGTGGTGCCATGAATGCATCCAAGCAAAATATGCAAGCAGCAGCTTGCATATTTTGCTTGGATGCGGTCCTAGGGCCACATTGCTGGCCTGTCTTAGTTCTTACAGGGGACAATTACTTTCCCTTTGGAGCTCATCAAACGAATTTCTAAGCAGCCAAAGTCGTGCTGTCGGCATTCCGAAAAGGCCGAGACCATGGATGGATCTATATCAAAGGCTGATGGAACTAGACGACGATGTACTCTGTACGCAATTCATGCTTCATGATGGCTTCTCCGGTGCTCTTCCTTCTTGGTGCTGGCCCAAAGATCGGTCAAGCTGTTGCTGACGCCTTCCTCGCAAAAGGCTATCGAGTTGCTCTGGCAGCAAGAAGTGTTGACAACGGGACAGGCGAAGATGGAATCCTTCGTCTGAAAGTTGACCTGTCGGTGCCGACCAATGTGACGCCAGCCTTCGAAACAGTAACCCAGCGGCTTGGAGTACCATCCGTGGTTGTATACAATGGTATGAAGGCCAAATGATCTGTCGTAGGACCGGAACTGACCCTGAATAGCTGCTGAGCGTATTGCTCGAGATCAGAAAGATCCTCTAGCATCCATCACGGTTGAAGACCTCCAGCATGAGTTCGGTGTCAACACTCTATCACCACTTCTCGCCGCACAAGAAGCCGTCAAGGGATTCAAGCAGCTTCCAGACTCCTCATCAAAGACCTTCATCTTCACTGGCAATTTGCTGAACACGAATCGATACATCAGGCCGGAGGTCACCACTTTTGCTGCTGCGAAGACGGCGTCGGCGAAATGGATTCAGCTCGCGGCTGAAGGGTACAAGGATGAAGGTTACAAGTGAGATTCTCCGGGTCATCCTGTAGGACATCACTGACATGGCGCAGGTTCTACTTTGCCGATGAACGTCAGGCTGATGGTGGGCCGTCGATCCCAGTCAATGGTCCGGCGGCAGCGGAAGCTTATGTCGAGCTGGCCGAGCATAACACGCAGAGGCCATGGATGTACACTTTTGTGAAAGGTAAAGGCTACGTAGACTTCAATGATCCAAGATGAATGATGTGCCGTCCAAGCACGTGACCTTCCATCCTGCACCCACAGATCTGCAGACTTCGTCCACGTTCTTTCCTTTCACTTCGCACGACTTCATCGATGTCATTACCAGAGCGACCAGTATGATGTGCTACGAAGAAGATTATTGATTGGGAGTCATGCAATTTTAGCATTCCCACCTTGATGATGACGTGAAGACACGCGACCTCCGTCTCCGATTCCCTCATCGCCACTGTTACCGTACAATTGAATGGACAAACACGAGAACCGACAATCATGTCGATGGTGCGAAAACAAACGCAATAGTTCTACAATCCCAAATGCGCTTTGAAGGACAAACGTCAGATCGTGATCTTGTCTCAATTAGACCGCACAGGACTTCACCTTAGCTTCAATGGGTCATCACCTTCTGGACTTCTTCTTCGTGCGCTTACGGTCGGAACTTTGAGCACATTATTTGCAAAAAGGGTGGTACCATTTCGCCATCGGCTATTTCTAGGATCCAGTCGGTCGTCGGCAGTTATCCATTTTTTGGCGGTCGTCGCTACCTTCAGCCGATTCTTCACCAACGACATTCACCTTTTCTGAGCACCACGCAATCGTCGATACACCAAGACAACCATGGACGTCGACAAAATCGCCTTTCCCTCTCGGCTTTTGGAGATATTGGAAGCACTTTCAGCATGCTCATTCGTCTCAATTGACTTCGAATTCTCCGGCGTCGTGTCCAAGCCCACCACGCGCACCAAACAGACGCTGCAAGAACGTTACGCCGAAGTCCGCGAAGCTGCAGACAAATACCAGATTCTCCAAGTTGGGCTTACATGCGCCACGTTCTCGCGCGAGAAGAACGCGTACGTCCTCAAACCGTACAATATTCCCATCTGCCCGACCTTCGACGAGGAGCTTGACCTCGAGCGACAGTTCAGTTTTCAGAGTGGGGCGGTCGAATTTCTCCTCAAGAATGCGTTCAATTTCAACGTGAGCTTCGAGGATGGGGTTCCGTATCTGTCACGTGAGGAAGAGGAAGAAGCGAAGCGCAAGTTCAAGGAGCGTGGCACAAAGGGGAGATTTGAAGACATCGAAATTGCAGATTCAGATGTGCTCACAAACGCGTTTCTTCAAAAAGTCCGTGGGGAGGTGAATGAGTGGTTGGAGAAGGGGAATATGATGGAGGGTGTGGAGATCGTGAGTGCCTTTGATACCACTGGTTTGAAGATCTATATTGATAATCTTCCAACAGATGTCGAGAACAGAGCACTGGAGAGAGATCCAAGCACGCGAGGCGGGCGGGGATCTTACCGCATTCGATAAACGCCTGATTCACCAGATCGTGAGAAACGAGTATCCTACACTCCTGACCCTTGGGCGGCGCCAGTCCATATTCATCAAGCATCTCGACGAAGAACGCGAACTCGAGATCCGCCGCGACAGGTACAAGAAGCTGAAGAAGAAGATATACGTGCAGACGGGCTTCCGGTGGATCATTGAAGCTATCACAAGATCCCCGCTCAATCACATTGATCTGATGTGGTTCACGCGGGATCCGGAGACTGGTCAAGCGCGGTACTACGAGCCATACCCTTACGAATCGAGGTTTGCACGCGCAGCTGATGCTCTGAAGCGTAAGAGTCCTGTATTGGTGGGCCACAATTGCTTTACAGACCTGATATACCTATATTCCCACTTCATTGGTCCGCTACCAGCCACAGTCGAAGAATTCCAGCAACGAATACACGATCTTTTCCCAACGGTGGTGGATACAAAGTACATGTTCACGCATAATTGCGGGAATTTGAACCCGATGAGCAGTCTGGATGGGATTGAGGAGGCGCTGCGATCCCAGGCGTCACCGAAGATCGAGGTGCACAAGGAGCATCAGAAGTATGTGGGGGAGGACATGTATCATGAGGCAGGATATGACTCCTATCTCACGGCTAGAGTCATGATCTTGCTATCTGCACAGCTGGAAGCGAAGGGCTCGTATGTGGCAGACAGCGTCCCAGGCACCCCTGCAGTGGCAACTCCGAAGTCCATGCCCTCGCAGTCACCGAAGTCACCAGTCGAAGCAAGCCGATTTGCGACGAAGACCATGTACGAAGCCCTCATGAGCGACGATGCAACGGGAACAGACGACACAACAATCGTCGGATCAAGTTTCGCGCTCAATCCGAATGCTCGTCCGTTCCCAATCGCAGCCACAGAGGGCACGTCTCAGGCACGCAGTCCTGGATCAGAGGGCAAGTCGAAGCCAAACAAGCATACTCAAATCAAGATCGATAGCGTTATGCCCCCATTCGACAGCGACTTTTGGCGGGTGTACGCAAATAAGCTGAGGGTCTTTGGCACGAAGGAGGGCTTGCTAGATCTGGATCCGCAGCGAAAGTAGCGTTTGAATGTGGTCTGTATAGCATAGCGGTGGCGTTTTGAAGCATTGATGCGTCTTTCGGTATATTCAATTCATCTGGGTATATTTAGTCCTCCCGTTAGCACTGGAACGCGACGCCTTTCTTCTCGACAGTGTTCTTGCCGCCTCCGGCATAGCCTGTGCCGTCGCTTCTCAGCTCCACCAGGCCCCTCTTCACACCATCCTTCTCCCTTTTCTTCTTTGCCTTCTTCCCTCCGTCGCCCTTGGCCTTATCTTCCTTCTTGTCGTCCACTTCATCGTCCATGAGGTTCGTGTCGCATACATAGCATCTTAGCACGCCATGCTCAGCGCCAGGATTGTGCGGATCAGGCGTCATGACTGGTTTCATGAACTTGTCGACACAAGCCTTACAAAGCACATGTCCGCATGGTATAGCTAGGACGCCTTTGGATATATTTGTGAGCGCCTTCCTGCACGCCGGACACGACCTGATCATCTTGCCTCCCCCTTCTGAAGACTTCTCCTCGGTGAAGTGGATCGATGTGAGTGTTTTGAGAGTGATATTGTGTGGTGACGCCTCGGAGCTCGAAGGACAAAGCGGGTTCAGCTTTGGCGGCTTCTCCGGTATCGAGACCTTCGCGGCCGATCCATCTGGTGTCTGCGACGGTGCCCAGAAGGAGGGTAGGTGTTTTGCCGCGGCTCTTTTCTCATCGTCCATCTCTTTGCGGACTTTGCTGCGCTCTTCTTTTGCTATCCTCATGAGTTCCTGCTCGTCCACTTCGAATTTCCGCTTGGTGCCCGTCTTAAGTCTCTCCTCACTTCCATGTTCCTCGCCTTTTCGTGCTGCTGCTGCACTCAATCCCGCCTGCACCCTCTCAAACTCCCTCAAAGCCCGCTCCCTCACCTCTCCATCCTCCCTCGCCTCATCCTCAACCTCCTCCCTCCGTCGCCTCTCCCACTCCCTCTCCAAGCGCTTAATCTCCGCCCTCTGCGCCACCAGATTCGTCAGCGCGCATTCGCGGCAGAAGATGTCGCCCTGCGGACAAGCGACCGGATCGACGGCGGGTAGGAGACATAGTGAGCAAGATCCAAAAGCGAGGAACTGGTTTTGCTGAAGGACTGTTTTCTGGGAACCCCATGAGGTGGAGAGGAGGGAGCGTTCGTAGTTGGTGAAGAAGGCGAGGGCCGTGTTGCGCTTCGAGTGCGCGGGCATGTTTAGGGATTGAGATCGCCTCAGATAAAGCTCAATGCATGAATTGCAAGATCAACTGCAGTTCGGCCGCGCTTGAAGTCTACAAGATGCACCAGCTGCCGCTAATCTTATCCTGGAAACCCTCCGAGCGGCCTCCCGCATCCGCAAAAAGAAACCCCGTCATGCCGAGATTCAGCCGAGGGACCCACGTGCATCGCTCATCGGCCATCGTTCCATCTCAACATTTCCAGGTCTCTTTCATCTCTTCTTTCCCTTCTTTTGATATGAGGAAATCATGATTATTCGCTCATTACACCGCAGATGTCGCCTCCACCACTAGATGAGCGACTCACCTGTCCGAGCTTGAGATGGCGAGCCGGATCTACGGCCACTTTACTCTTCACGGGCACGCTTGCTAAAATCTTTCTAAACATTGGCGCGAGGGCTGATATTCACGGACTTGATGGCTTTGTCAAGTTGCTCGATGAGAGAAGGGATATCGAGGGAAGGGAGAGGGGATTATTGACTGGTACGAAACCGTCTTTCACGTGTATACATGGGCCTGTACTTACTCCTGGGATGTATCAGTATCAAACCATTTGTCCGTGTATGTACAGCAAGACTATGACTCCAAGAGCCAGAGACTGACTGGCTGTCTAGTGTTGATGATCCCGTGATTTGGGGATTTCTGCCATATCGACATCTGTTTCCGGACAGCATTAGATGGTCATTAGGAAGTTACGACATATGCTTCAAGAACGGGTAATTCTGGTGCCGAGGAACAGCTGATCGATTGAGGGCGCTCACACTGTACACAGATCATACAGCATTCTCTCAAACTACTTCTGTCTAGGTCAAACACTTCCTACCCACCGCGCCGCCCACAGCAAAGACGGTGGTCTCTTCCAACCAACGATAACCCAATGTATCCGCCTTCTCTCCTCCGGACCTTTCACAAAGCGAACACCCATCCTTCCCGACTGGTCTCCTCAAACCAAGGACACCGTCTCTTCAGGACAACCTACCGGACCCCTCGACATCCAGGATCCATTCACAGAACCATGTTTCACATACACAACAACAGGTTCTGATATCTTTCCCGCACCCTCAGCATACGGAACACGACGACACGGCTGGGTCCACATTTTTCCCGAAGGCAAAGTGCACCAGCATCCTGACCGGACCATGCGGTATTTCAAGTGGGGCATTGCACGACTCATATTGGAAAGTGATCCGTGTCCGACGGTAGTGCCTATCTGGATCGAGGGCTTCGACCAGGTCATGCATGAGGCGAGGACATTTCCGCGATTCTTGCCTAGATTGGGGAAGAAGATCGATGCGGTGTTCGGAGAGCCTGTGTCAGAGTCAGTCTGGGCAGGCTTCAGAGAACGATGGAGGAGACTGAAGATGAAAGAGATGAAGAAAGAGGGCGTGAGTCCGGCCGAGGAATTCGAGTACTTTAATGAGGAGCTGCGGACAGGGAAGGAGGCAAGAGAATTGAGGATGGAAGTGGCGTTTGCGATGAGGGAAGAGATATTAAAGTTGAGACGGAGCAGAGGATGGCCGGACGAAGACCCGAAGGCACGATTGATCGATACGTGGAGGGAAGAAGGTGGAAAGCGAGAAGGAAAGATGGACGATGATAGCTGGGTCAAAGATACGTAACTTTTCTTTTGCATACACGTTATTCAGTGAGAAGGTCCAGCGAACGTCGATCGGCGATGTCCATGCTAATATGCAGTCCTGCGCCATGCTCTTTGCTTCCCATGCCCAGCTTCGGTGTAGTCATGTCGATACTTCATACCTATGTCCACCACTGCGAACCAATAACGAATTAATGACAGCTGAACGACGCGACGACGAGCTTTCTTCCGTCGAAGCATACCTAGAATAAGGCTTACGCTACATGCCGTGTCGCTTCTTCCTCAGCAGTTCGAGCATCTCGTCCTTGCTCATCATCTCTGTCGGCCCATTGTCGAAAGTGAGACCCTCATCTGCCATCCGTCGCGCTATGGCCAAACCTGTATCCATCTGAGCTTTCAGCTCATCGGTCATGCAGCCTGCCGCTTCGAGCTCCGCGATCGTGTCTGCCTTGATCTGCTCACCCATTGCCTGGTCATTCATGGCGAGTGTGAATGGTGGATGAGGTCGATCATTCTGCATCAGCTCATGTAGACTCGATCCCTGTACCTTGCCCTTGTTCACGAACGTGTACTCGATGGCCATGCGGAAGTGGTCGAGGTCGATGTCTACGTACTGCCGGTTGAGGTTCGCAGACTTGTCGATGGCGAGGACGACGATGGAACCGCGCCACATCTCACGAGCCGGCTGGCCATAAGCTTTCGTGAGCGCGAACCAACCCTTGTTGCGGACCGAGCCATCGAATTCGTGGCCAAAGCGCACCCAAAGTTCGACCTCGCGGTGCACAGTCTCGCCTGACTTGATCGTTGATTGCTTTTTGGCGCGATGGGCTGCAAGCCTAGGCTGGGGGTTCTGATTGCTCTTGAGCTCTGCCGGGGTCGCAAGGAGTCCGTCGACTTGAGTGGGGCTGGCTTGACCGCAGTCGAAGCGGGACACATCTTCATTGGCATCGGCCTCCGTGAACTTCATCCAGATGAACTCAGTGTTCGATGCACCGACACGGAAGAGTATCGCGCGCAGATGATCGGAGCTCGGGCGATGCTCGTCAGAGAAAGTTTTGAAATCCTTGCAAAGGAGCTTGTGTGATGTCCAGTCCTTCTTCTGGCATTCTTGGGAGCAGTAGCAGGCGGCACCGCACCTGGCGCAGCGTTTGGCATCCGGTTTATTGCACACAGTGCAAGCAGTCGGGACTGCCATATTGGCGGTGTCGTGTGTGAGGTGCTTCTAGTGACTTTGTGGAAGAGAGGCGCGATGGGAGAGACAATGGCTGAAAATGTTGCAAAGAGTGACGGACAGCGCCGCACTGAAAAGTGGGTCCAGCCTTGAACGCAACACTGGCCGGGCAACGATCCAAACCCTACTTCCTCCCTTCTCCTCCAGTACCGACAACAAACTTTCAAGACCGCACTCACGAGAACGACGCCGAAAGTCTATCACCATGATGGACATGCGCGGACGCAAGCGCAGTGCATCTACAGCGTCGCTTGACATGATGGAATCTGAGCAGAGCAGCTTTCCGTTCATGCAGCTACCACTCGAGCTCAGACAACGCGTCTACGACTTCTACCTTCTCGACTTCAACGAGAGGCTCAACAAGGAGCTCGATGGCGGGCGCACTTTGGCCTATCCTGTCGCGAAGAACGTGTGCTACCGCCCGATCGCAGCCTGCGAGATCCTGCTTCCAACGGCCCGTTCGTCCTCCGTCGATAATGATGCTGCTTTCCTTGCCATATTCGGCAGACGCGAGGTCATCGTCAGCGGAACGCCAAAGCCCGCGCTGCTGTCCACAGAACTGATGTCAGAGGTCTTACCGTACTTCTTGCGCACCAAGCTCGTGTTTGATCTGCCGAGCATACTAGATATCAAGCGCCACATGGCCTACAAGGCCTTGGACTATTCTATCATCATCAAGTATTACATCACGGCACAATGCCTCTTTCCAACCCTGACCAGCCCCTCCATTGTCGGCTCGCGTCAAGAGGTGCATTCCAAGTTCGCTACTAAGCAATCAGCGATGATCGTCCAGCTCAGGAACGACGCACAAGCCATCGAGGTGCGATGCAAGTGGAAACTCAACGAGTGGGGCTGCAGGGTGTGGAGTTGGTCGCTGAGAAAGGTGACGGAGAAGTCGCGTGCGATTGGTCAGAGACAATTCACTGGCGAAGACATCTTGCAGGTCGCGGATTCGGTGTCCAGGAGCATGTCACAGTTGACCTTCTGTGAGCTAAGTCACGAAAACTTGAGCTTCGACGGCAACAAGCGCTACCCTGTGTACAAGGACATACAGGACGTTCTCCTGAGCAAAGAGTGGGTTTACGATCATTTGGTATGCTCTGCTTCCCTGTCCTAACCGACGAATATCTGTGTGCGATGCACGTCTAAGTCCACAAGCTGGGATCGCTGAAGATTGTAATAACGTACGCGCTTTTCGACACTCAAACATGCGATATGGAAGGCGACAGACTCTGGCATTCAAGTTGAATGGAACAGGATCATACGGTGCTTGATGCAGAAAGAGCTGGCCAATAATGGCTGAGGGCACAAAACCCCAAACACGAGCATACAGATCGTACCGCTTTGCATGCTAGCTCTTTTTCATACGCTGAGATGCGCTCGACTGCGGACCTGAGATCGTGGCTTCTTGCAGGCTCATATTTTTGATGATGCGAGGACAAATGCATGTATGTAATTCATAACTCGAGAAATGGACGAGTGGTCATCAATTTCCCATTCTTTGGCGTCACGTGTTTACCTTTCGAGATTGTTCGGATCATGATGTTGACCTTCTGTTACAGCAGGGTAGCTTTGAGGGTATGCAGAGGCCAAGACCGCATTTCCACATCACAGACATCTGCTTCCATTGCGTCTCCGTGCGCTTGAGACGTGGCCGTCTCATAGAAGTTGAGCGAGGTGCGCTGATGTGATCATTGGCATCTGAAAGTCAAAACACCCTTCACGTTGGCTTCCAGGATACGCGCTCTGATTTCTCGCTCTGAGACCTCCTCATCATGGCTATAGAGCCTGCTTCAGTGTGCACATTTCTCCATCAACTATTGCTACACACAACGTACCGAGATCAACCAAATACGCCAGTCCCAAGTTCAAACGACTCACTTTAGACCTCCAAGATGTCTTCAAACATCAACGACGAACAGCAGGATCATCCTGGGGTTACCGAGATGCCATCACAACGCCAAATCAACATATCAACGATCAACAAGCTCGCAGTGCTCCCGCTCGAGCTGCGCCAGGAGGTATACGACCATTATCTTGTCAAATTGAATCAAGAGATCGCTGCGCAAGCTCGCACATATGAGTCGCGTGCTTTGCCAGCCCCTGAACCATCATTCATCAGCGACTGGATCTTCAGCTTCAAGTTGACCGATGTCATTGTGGATGCCGAGTACGCCAGCAACCGCACACTCTACGAGCGCCAACTCGAAACCTTTAAAGACGATCAACTCGCGTCATATTGCCCGGTTCAGGTGTGGCACCACAAGACCACTTGGTCCATGTCTGATTCTCGACAGCTCGAGCTGCTAGAGCCTATCACACCTACAGCCCCTGCTTCGTCCTCTATACCGATCTTTGACTCGTGGGCCGTCGTTTTCGCGCGCGAGGCAGAAGCGTACTACTTCCGCTCCAAGCTGGCTGTAATCTACGAAACACTCCCGACATTTGTCGCATGGCTCTCGACTCGCCAGGATGTGCGTGAGAACTTGCGCAATATCGACATCGATAACTACGGTCAACTCGAGCCTGCAAGTTCAACCGCCCGTGGCATTAAATTCGTAGACTATGGCCTACAACTTAGGATCGCAAGCGGCGGAAAATTGCTTGAGCTGCGCAGCACATGGGCGCATGTCCCCCCGCTTGAGCAATCCACGTGGCAGTTCGCGATGACATTCTTCGGTGGAATAGCAAAGAGGGCCAAGAAACCATGCTTCGATGGCACCGATCTCCTCAAGATATTGCAGTACATGGCAAGGAAAGCACAGAGGACCAATGGCTCTGCATTTTACTCGGACCGACCAACGCAGGCGAACGTCAAATGCAGCAGGCCATCTCTCGAAGCGGGCGACCAGCAGCTCAAGGGTGCTGGTAAGCCACAAGGAAACAGAGTAGTCAAGCACGTGATCTGCTCCTATAGCCTGTAGCTTGAGAAGAGGTGCGAGAGTATAGGCACAGCAATCTTGATTAGGCTTTCGGTACTGGGTTGTTTAGTGGTCTTGGACATCGGTGCGATAGAGGATGTCGAGTTCGAGGTGCGTGTTCGTACATTTCCGAACAACACGAATGAAGGTCTTCAATAGCCCTAGATAGCTCCAACTTGTTAGATGTTCCTGCAGTGAAATCCAAAACTCTATGTTCCACTTCGCGCGAATCTCTGCCCCGAATTTAGTGTGTCTGAGCTAGAAGAGAATTAAGCTTCTACCTCATGACTCATGCTCAACGAACCTTAATGCCATTTGTATATTGTTCCTTCCAGAGTTGGAATATCTGCATTCTGCAAGAAAAGCAAGATTCCGATGATCAGGTGCACTGCTGGAAACCTACAACCACTCCACTCGCGATCGTGCAACGGGTCCTCGACAACGAGCTCCAATACGATACAAAGACTACACACAATTAAGTCGCCACCACGAGAGACCGATAGGAGCCGCCCGTTAGCACCTGTGCGAAATATACCTGCTAACGATGTCAGCTCGCATGCAAGGACAGCGGAAGACGAGCTTCCTCGGTCTGCCCTTGGAGCTGCGTCAGCAAATATACGACCACTATTTGCTCGATGCCAACACAGAAACACCGTCCGAATTCGGCACTCGAGTCCTAGATCTTCTCATGAGCGAGCCTAGCCTAGCTGGGTATCATCGCCCTATCGTCGCCACGACGACGCTTCCTCCAGCAGGTACATCCGGATGGTGGGTAGGCGCTTGGTTTCCTTGGAAAGGGTACCTCCTACCGGAATTCCCGCTCCTCAAGACCGAAGTCGCTCTAGAAGCCAGGCTCTATTACATACGATACAGGCTAGCGATGGAGACATCTGGGAATAGCATTAACGAGTTCATCGCATGGGTACAGCGACTGTCTCCAATCGAGCAAGCAGGAGTGACTCGAATCAGGATCGTTTCCAAGTTTGGCGGCTGGACTTCGGTAACATCGGCGATACTGATGTTAGCCATCGAGGATGATGGGCGAAGGCTGACCGTTCGAGGTGTCTGGAAGGCGGCCGAGCGGCATGAGGCCATTTGGACTCGTGCAATTGGGAACATCGGCAGACGGAAGAGGAACGGCAGGCCTTCGGAGAGGTTTGATGTGTCCGATCTCATCGGCGTGTTTCAGGCTCTGGAGCTGAAGTCGTATCTAAGGGAGAATGTCGAGTTCGACCGACCAAGTCTGATACCGACTGAGCTGGCAAGAGTTCGCGCAAATTCGGAGTTCAAGCACCTCATCTATGCATATGAGCTGTGATAGCGGAAAATTGAAGTGGTGGAAAGGGATACGCCAGGTCAGCGCACTTCAGATCGACCTGACTACTAGCAGGGATCCGTGAAAATGGTTGCATTACCAAAGGATTTCGGCAGATTTGTAGAGGTGGTGAACTGGAGTGAGCGGGAGGGAGAACAGGGGTTACAAGCCCTAGGTATGTGATTGGCTGTGCAACAATGCCTGATGGTGATCTCATGAAGGACGCTGGAGCGGAAACCGATCATCAACAGTAGAAATCCCTGGCAGTGGCCTCTCATCATGTTAAGACCTAGCTTGCACCATACACGTTTGTCGAGAATGTTCAGAGAAGCTCGTCGTTGCGAAATTGCGGCTCGCAGCTCAATCTCATCGGAAGCAAGATGACGTCTGAGGCGCAGGTCGCGATCTGGACCTTGATTTTGCTCCTATGCTGGCGCGTCCAGCGACAGCATGATAGTCGCGACTTTCACTTCAATTCTTGCTTGTGACACGTCCTTCCACAGGCAGATCTTCCAAGATGAGTAGATTACTCAATGCCATTCGCTCGAACGATGTTCCGGATCCAAAGCCGTCGGATGATCCCATCTCAAACAGCATCGTGGACGCCCTGAAGAAGACAGATTGGAGACTTTCGAGGATAGAACGAATATCGGGTGGAAATGCGAATTTTACATATCGAGGATGGCTGAAGAAGCCTGCTGGATATAAAGAAAGCTATGACACGATTGTCATCAAGCATGCAGAGCCCTATGTTGCCTCGAACAAGCAATGGGCAATTGATGTCTCGAGATCAGTGAGTGCAAAACATTGTAGCTCTGAGCACTACCTGACGTTCCATAGGATCACGAAAGATTAATTCTTGAGACACTCTCGGGAAAGGAGCCAACGAAGCATGAGCGCTTCATTGTCCGGACGCCCAACTTCCTGTCAGCCCAGGGGCTACCTAATACGACGCTCATGGAAGATCTTCCAGGCTCACTAACCGTCAAGGAATATCTCTTCAGATATGCGCAAAGCATGTTACCCGGTGTTGCCAGAGATCTGGGCATGGCCCTCGGAAAGTGGCTGAGAGATTACCACAAATGGCTGAACAGCGATGATGAGAAAGCCATGCTCGTCAAGCATAAGATTTCGGGGAACAAGCCCATGGTCGATGCTCGGGAACAGCTGTACATTGGTGCATATCGAGACTCCATGAAGGTGTTTCCTCAAATACCTTGGCCGAGGAATGGCCATCTTGATCAGATTGAGCAAGACATCAAGAAGACATGTCGTGAAGGTGGGTCTGGCATTCACGGCGACTTCTGGACCGGAAAGTAAGTATATCAGGTCGGCATACATTGCGATGAACAAGGCTCACAAATCACCAGCATGATCTTGAAGGATAAGCCTCTGGCCAGTGACAACGGCGAGCTATATCCAACAAAAATCCTGATTCTCGACTTCGAAGTCTCGCAATTGGGCTCACGGCCGCAAGATCTTGCTCAATGTCTTGCCGAACTCTACATGGTTCATCACTTCTATGGCACCACAGCACCTCTGCAGGTCATGAAAGGCTTGATCGATGGCTACTTCGCTGAGACCTATGTATCCGACAAATGGGACCGGAACGAGAAGCACGTAGATCCTACGAGCAAGTGGTCCGAGAAGGACCGTCTCAACTTTGCGTTGAATACGTCAATGCACTTCGGTATCCACTTAGTCACAATACCTCATCGATTTGGCTGGCCGAAGGGAGACAAGCTGGCAAGTGCTGCACGATTCGGCAACGATTGCCTCATCAACGGACACGATGCGAATTGTCCATTCTTCAGGGATGGACCGTTGCATGATCTGTTCCCAAGCTTCCCACCCCCACCAAAGAAGAACAGAACAGAAGTTGTCAAGCAACAGAAGAAGAAGTCGAAGCTGAAAGCTCTGTTCTGTGGCTGCTTTGGCGAGCCATGAGCTTCATCATTTTCTGGACATCATCTCTTGATAGCAAAATGCATGGTACACAAGGCGAGGATTTAGACCATTTGGAGGCAACAAGTGGGAAATCGTACATTGTATTTAATCTGACTTTAGCGCAGCGACCACGATATACTGCTTCACACCACCAGTCAGATTGCCGTTCTCATCCCTCCGCTCTTCCATCATTCTGATCCAATCCTGCTTCGCCGCTTCGAGATCTTCCTTGGAGAATTTGTCGATTCCGAAGGAGATCCATGACTGGTACTCTGCAATATTCTTCCAGATGGTTTCCAATTTCTCCGTGCTGTCAATCGACCATTCTTTCTTGCCTGCCTCGTTCTCTTTCGCCAACACCTCTCTGACCTCGAATGCAGATCCATCGAACATTTTTCGCAAACTGCCGTCCACATCGACGAACCATTTCGGATCGAATGGTGGCGTGAAGCCGTATGGCATGGCAGCATCAACGAAGACTTTTGCCGGGATGTTCCCCGCATTCATGTCTGCGACGAAGACACCGCCGGGCTTAAGAATCTGCGTAGCCGCAGCACGGAGAACTGCTTTGATATCGGGAAACATCACGATGGCGCTACCGCAGGTGACAGCATCGAATCGTCTGCCTTGGAATTCTGTTGGAAGCTGAAGGTTGGTCACGTCTTGATGGCTGAATTTGGCGACATCTGCAAGTCCCAAATTTTCGGCTTTTTCGCTCGCGTGCGAAAGGAAGGTGTCTGAAATGTCGATGCCCAGTACGCGACCTCTGGTACCGACTTTGGCAGCGGCAGCGAAAGCAACATTTCCTGTGCCGCATGCGAGATCCAGCACGTAGCTGCCATCGCTGATTGCTAGGCCTGCTGCCTCCACTATGCGGAGGGCAGCCTCGTTGTGGAAGCCGCCCATTTTGTCGTATTTTGCGCCGACATCATTGTAGAATGTCTGTAAGGCTGAGACGTATGGATTGTCAAATGTTGATGCCATTCTGACGAGTGCTATTCGGGCTGACTTCTGATAAAGGGATGGGAAAATTCTTGAACATAAATTGAGGGCCATTCGACGAAGTTTGTGGGCGGGTGGCATGCCTATTTATCTTCAAGAACGTTCTCATTACGCGTTCTGTCAGTCTCAGCATTATTGGGTGAATTGTATCGTTTCGGAGAGTATTTTGAGCCTCGAGGGAGACACGCAGATCTTCGGCGACTTCCACGGAAACATTCATTGTCACGACCGCACGTAAATTCAACTGCATGATATACTGTGATGGCCGATACATTGTTCATCAAATCATTGTGAGAACAATACGAGTCTGATATCTAATTATCCTTGCGCTGTATCTGGGTATTTCCACGCGTGTAGGCAAGTGTTAGCCCAATGACGGACAGCAATAAACCAATGTCCAATTATCGAAAGCGCTTGATGTCAAGTCGTCAATCCCATCCCTTTCGCTCTCTCATCCCAGTCCGGCGGTCTCCAGTCAAACAAGTCCAAAGCTTCTATGGACCACGCTCCCTGTTCTCTTGCTGGTGCTGCGGCCAGAGCTTTGGCGCGCTCTTCCATGGCCTTTGAACCGATCGCATTGTCTTCTTCCGCAGCTTCGTTGGTCTTGTCGATAATGCTACGCAAGCTCTTCTTCCTGGATTTTGCCGGAGCCTTCTTGGCCGGTGAAGCCTTCTGCTTCTTGCTGTTCTTCTTCGATTGGCCCACTTGCTGCTCTTGCTTCGTGGTCGCTTTCTTGGAGACGCTAGTGATAACAACATCGTCTTCCGATGACAGAACTCGCGTGGCTGGAGTGACCGAAGTTACCTGTTTGACGGTCTGTGGTTCGACATTGGTGTTCCTGTTATGACGCGCCGCTTCAGTCCGCATTGATGCCTTCTTGCCAACAACCATTTCTTCTCGCGGCTCGACCATGCCCTCGCTATTGAGCAGTATCTCCTCCACTCTACTAGTATGTAGGAAGGAAGGTGCGTCCTGTCTGCGAACAGCTGTCAAGCGTGGCGAGCTGCTTTGACCCGTATCGAAAGCTGCGGTCGTGGATGATGTCTCGGAGTCTACCATCGTAGCCTCAATATTGCCCTTTGACACCGATTTGCCAGCCTCTTGACATTGCACTTGCGGTTTTGTCTTCCCTTTGGGCTTTGATGCATCCTCATCTTCGTCTTCAAGGTCCGATAAGGCGAGGAACAGGTTCGATCGTCGCTTTTTGGCCGTCTTCTGCGCAGCTCCTCTTGGTGCTGACACTGCTAGCTTCTTCTGGCACATCAACATGGGCCGAGACTGCGATTTTCCAATCCGCAAGTGTTTAGTCTTCGCTGCGCTGGGAGTTGCTTCAGCTTGAACATGCTTCATTACAGCCGGCATATCCGAGCGATCGTCTCCATCATCTGAAAGAATTTCCACATGACGTATCTTGCTCTTCGTGCTCACAGGTGGTGAAGTTGGCGGAGGTGGAGCACGCGGCGGAGATCGTGCTTTGGGCAGTTGTGGTGCGATCTTCTTGATCTTCGGCGGAGCAGCGGCTCGAGGTTTGGGTGCACCTTTTGGAGATGATGGCAAGGTGATGTCAGACAGCGGGACATCCGCATCGGAGGTTATATCCACAACCTGCCTGGGCAGTATAATCGCTGGAGCTCGACCTTGTGATTTGGCTTTCGTTTGCTTCGAAGGAGTTTCCTTATACAGGTGCTGTCGCTCATCTGATGTTCTCGCCCACAACGGCAAGTCATACGTATCCTTGCGTCCACTCTCTTGCACTTCGCTCGTCTTCCTTCTCTTCGCGTGCTGCTCACTTGCCCACTCCTCGTTCTCCTGATTCGCCTTACGAGCTTCATACGGCGATTGAGCTGCTAGCAAGGCTTTGCCGTACATGGACGATCCATTGCTCTTACTGAGCAGCGCATTGAGACTCCGGTGTTTCTGCTTTGTCCCTTCTGCGCCTGCTCTTGCTGTAATTACCGGACCAACAGTAGCTCTAGCGTTGACGGTCGTCCTCGGTACAGATGTCTTCTCTTGCTGTTGCTGTTTGTTCTTGTCCTTCTCCCACAATGGCGCAAGATCTGTTTGTGTGGTGACCATCAACTCCTCAAGCTCAATGAGCACTCCAATATCGAGTGTCACCGAGTCGCCAGGTTGCAGCTCTCCATTCTCCTTCCAGTGAGTATCACCAATGAAGGTCTGGAAGTCATCATACAGCATGACTCTCTTATTGAATGTGTGGTATTTGACACGTCCATCCTGCCACTTCTTCGACTTCTTTCGAACATCGTGTGTGTAGAGACATCGGAATTCGTGAACTGGAGCGGTGTTTTGCGACGGCGGTATCGAGAGTGCAGTGCTACTTCGCACGGCTGTCGAAGTCATTATCTGCAAGAAAGAATCATCTCGGCCTCGATAGCATTTCGACGACAATTTGCAGCTCGATGCTGTGACGCAAAGATGGACAAGATCTAGCCCCGACGCGTCGCGGACGGTCGCGACTTGTCACGACTGCACGTGCGAAGTCTTGGCACGATCCAGCAACGATGACGAATCGCCAGAAACAAGTCGCCAATGAACTTTCCGCCCCAGCATCAATGAGCACATTCGTATTTCAATACTCACGAGATGGCAAAATCAATAAATTGCTGTTTGAGATGTCTGCACTGCGCCTCAATATGGCGCCAATCCTCGTCTACTGGCCTAAGCGATGTGGTCCAGAAATATCAAACCAGATGGCGTTCATAAAAGCCTATCATCATCATCATCTTCTTCTTCTCCATCTTCATCTTTCCAATGACTATCAGATTCTGCATCATCGGTTCGAGATACAGCCATGCTGTGGTCATCAGAAACTCCATTCTCCTACGCTTCGCTGCCTCCAGCTTCATCCGACTTGGTAGTCCGTGCTGCCGGAACATGTGAAGTGCATCGGACGCGACTTCTTCGATTGACTGGAACAACGCTCCGTCGAAAGTTATTGAAATGCGACCTGCGTGCGTGGACACTCAATGTCGGAGAACGCAACCTCTCCTCCGAAGTTGACGTCCGAGCACTTTCGTACGTTCACGGCCGCGATGATCAAGACCAAGACATCCAAGTGAATGGCAAAAGCTTCAAAGTCAGCCAGAACTTGTTTGACTGTTTGGAAGTGCTCTCGAGAGACTGCAAGCGATGGGGCCGGATTTGGGTGGATCAGATTTGTATCAACAACGCCGATCCAATGGAGCGCAGTAGGCAGGTGAAGCACATGGGCGAGATTTATCAGAGAGCGCAAGAAGTGATTGTCTGGCTAGGCAAGGGCCTGGCTTCTGACGAGGCTGCTGTTCATCTGATCCACTACGCCTACAATGAGGAGCAGAAGACGGGAGAGAAGATCAAGATGAGCAAGGACGGCCTCAATCTCCTGCGATCATTCATCCAGAACCCCTACTTCAAAAGACTTTGGGCGGTCCAAGAACTCGTTCTGGCCAAGAACATCATCGTGCTTGTCGGCAACAAGGAAGTCTCGTGGGACAAGCTGATCGCGGTATACTCCAACCACATTTTCCATCCACATATCGGCAGTCTCCGCGAGGTCAACGAGGAGTGCACGTCGCTACAGAGGATTAACATAGCGCGAACTCAACGAACTGTCCTCGATATCTTCGACGTCATCAACGGCTTCTGCAAATACTCGTGCTCCGATTCACGAGACCACCTCTTTGGACTGCTTGGCCTGTTGGATGATCGAGCGAACGGCAAAAAGCTCCGCGTGACTGTCGACTACCGAAGGCCGCTAGAAGCCACGTTCTTGACTTTCTGCTACGAGATGTTGGGCAGCATCCATGAATCTGACCAGCTTTTCGACATGCTGGTCAAGCTCGCTCACGCGATGGGCTTCGAGGGAGTCTTCTATGGCGGTGTAACGGAGAATGAGGTTCTTGAGTTCTTCCATGGCGCCGGCATCCGAAGTGGAGCTGATGTCAAGGCCACCATACGGAACACGCTGCAGGCGAAGACGGTGCAATTCCAGGAGGCTGCAACGTTCTTGGCTGCTGGAGTCCCTGTGGAGTATGACATGCTCAGCGGAAGCCGGATCTTCTGAGATTGCTGGGCGCTGATCGATGCAGATGGCTGCTCGAGATCGGTGCTCAAGTCCTTGGAGATTACTGGAGAGTTTGTGTCATTACGATCGCATATCGAGGCTGCAGGCACACCAGCACTCGAGCACCCGAGACAGTATAGGAACGTCGCACAAGTCTATGCCGCAAATGTCGAAGGGAGTCGGCTGTAGAGAATAGGTCCAGCGCCTTGCGCTAGGTCCATGAGCCTTTCCACATGCAGATGAAAAGTCGTCTTTGCGACCGTCCGCGCCATGGAATTTGAAACTGCGCGACACGACAGGGGTTTTGTCAAGATGTTAGGTTGAGGAGGGCTGAAGAGACTAAGCAACCGGGTCTCCAGGGGTTTTGATGTAATTGGAAGCGATTGCGAGCACAGCCGTCAGCCTGTCAAGTGTCAACAATTGGACACAAGATGAGCAAGACAAGATCGGAAAATTCTCCGTCATCAGCCTGTGCGCCTCGAAGGGGATTTTACAGCTCGCGTGGATCCGTTCTCAGCCCAAACGGGCCGCAGCGGAAGTGGAGAACTGATGTAGCCCTCGCGGAGTAAAGGTGTAACCAATGCACTATCACGGAGATGTTTCCCGATGAAGAAAACGCGTCCGACGACATGCAAGACACCTGCTTGCAGAATCGACCGAACTGCAGTTGTGCGACCAACAACGCGCGAACGTAATTACCCCTGAGCTGACCGGTCAATTGAGCGCAATTTCCGGGACGCATGCGCTGTCATTACATGGTGACGGCGAAGGGCGGCCAAGTACTCCGTAACGCGCAATGAATTCAACCTGGGCGCACGTCCCCATGCGCCTGCGATCATTCTGGCGCATCAAGCTGCGATGGCTTTTGCGATCGCCTTAGGTGGCTGATTCGCCGCTGTCAGATGACTCGACAGGCTGTTGGCGGGTGTTACAGACTGCAGTATGTAGTAGCGTGGATGTTTTCTTATGGCCGCTCTGGGACTCTTCGATACCCTTGACCTTCGACCATCTGTCGAGCTTTTCAGTGACATCTCTAGGACCTACTTCTTGGGACGCCACAAAGGTCACTTGATAGGCCAATTTTGGACAATGCTGCATGGAGACCAGCCCCACCACCAATGACGACAGACCTATAGCTGCATCAAGCATTCAGCTGGCCCCAATTCGGAGTGTTTTCGTAATGCTTGTAAATGTTCCCAACATTTCTATGCAGCGCATGATCTACCAGACACCCGCTAACGCATGCCGTGCAGGCGAAAGTTGCTAGGGAGATTAGCACGATCAACACCTGCACGCTCAGGAGGTCGTACAACATGAATTACGCTTCATCAATCAATCTGTCTTCACGACTGCTGAACAAATGGGATGACACCGGTTCCTGATCAAGGTCTTATTCTGAAACATTGGAGAAGATCAACGATCTGAAACGCAGTAACATGCAGCAGGAAATACTATGACCGTCGGCGACGACATTAGGGTGATGACAATGTGTCGCATCGTTAGCGCATCATTCTCTGTGATTGTTGCCATCAGCTCGATGCCCGCTGCTCTAATGGTTAGGATTGTTAATGAATCAAACGTGCGAGGTGTCTTCGCCATGGCAGATATGAATAGACTCCACGTCTGCATCTGCACGCTAACTCAACTGCACTAGGTCCACATTATGTCAATTCGATGATCTTGCAATCCCTCGTATTGCCTTGTATACGCTGCGCACGCGGATGTGCCACAATCAGCCTTGGGACAAGTTCTTTGCGTCGTCATCGGCAACTTTCATGGACTTTGCGATACATCGACAATATCCCGCGCACAAACTCTCTATGTTCTCACCATTTGGTGCCCTCGACCCTGGCAAATCCAGTCGCTGACGTGTCCTGGCTTGCTAAACCTATGCTGCATGAAACAATCTCCAAGCCTCGGTCCCAGTCCTTTGGCTCTACAATGCGGCTCAAATTTCTTCACATCGGAGATGTCAGAGCGTTCTAGTTGGATAAAAGCCATTGATGCCTGCCAGGCGATCGGTTAACGCTCTTGAACATGTCGCATGGAACAGGTCTGACTTTGGAGTCTTGATCTAGCGAGCGCGCGTGACGTTGAATGGAAAAATCATCGGCTCAACACTTTGCTGACAAGCACAACGCACCGAGCACCCGTCACCGCCTCGACCTGTCGTCATCATCCAATAGCTGGGCCCCTACGAAACCAAAGCAGATCTGCAGAACATACGCTTTTGTTCCTGCATCAAGCATGCCAGCTTTCGTTAGCTTCATCATGTACCCCAATCGTCCAGACCGGTGCCTCGACACACTTGAGAATACGCGGTTAGCGGGTTTCAACCATGCATTCGATCATGTGCTGGTCCAACTCCCACAGTGGTCATTTCGTTCCTGAAACATCCCGGACAGAATTTCTGGTTGCTGCTGGATTTCTCGGTACATCGGCTTTCGCACTCGGCGCCATTGCGATGACAGCAGGTTGCTCGAACTCATCAAGCGAATGGCCTTGGCCTTCGCATAAATATGGCCTTCCCTTGAGCGACCCTGCTGCATCAATATGCCACTTCCACCTCGACACTTTAACGACCTGGGACATCTCACTCATATCTTACCTTGATAGCAGCACCTTCCTTACACTGTGCGACATCATCCATTGCTCGTTTGCTGTCATCATCAGAGTCACTGTGCTCCCCTCGAGCCATATCACAGCATACATCGTCGCAAGGAGTCTCATCTTCGATCCGAGCATCACTACCTCATTTCGACCCTGAGCCAGACGGTCTGAACTCAGTTGGTCACGAGTTGCTATTCGCAATGCGATTTTGCAACATCCACGCCGCGTGCTCTTGCACCAAGGCCGTATCACAAGCACTTCGTGCAACCAGTCAACCCACACCGGCTCCACAGCATACCACTATGAGAGAATCAACCACAAACGAGGCCACTGTTGCCAATGACGACCGAAGCCTTCATCTGTGGCGCGAGGCCCGCTCACGACATGTCACCACCCCACTAGTGCCCAGATCCACCGATGAGGAAGAGCTTTGCCGTATGATGGAGAAAGACTTGCATCGTGTCCCAGCCGGTGATCGATGGACCAGTCAATAAACCTTCGGCCTTATGCTGGATCCTGGCGGGCTTTTCGCAGGGACATTGCTCATTGCTGTTCCGTGTACAAGATGTACCACCAGATTCGCTTGTTCGAGAGCTGGTTCTCTTGAAGGATGTTCCATGTATCACAATGTACTATTAAGATACCCTCATCTACTACAATACTGTATTTATTACTGTAGCTACTGGATGAATCAAGATCGATCTCCACTTTGGTCATTACCCTCTTCAACTTGACAGGCACAAAGTTGAGCTGCTGAGAGGCTGAGCTTGCCTGCCATCATCACAGCAACCCTGGTGGCAGATCTTCTCGTATAACGCTGTCAAACAGCGCGGAGAGGCAGTATCATGAGTCGCCCACTGTTTCCGTTGCAGTCGCACGTGGCACGAAATGTCCTACAGCTCGGAAATGCAGCCGATGGGCTGAAGGTTGACAAGGCTGCTCGCATCATCGCCGTTCGGGGCTGAGCTGTTCGGTGCCCTACTCCGTTATCGTGGTCTCAGCGCATCCCAAATTCTCCAGCCTTACGCTCCACATAATTTGCATCCCACGCTGCTGCGTCTCGGAGAGAACCGTTGCGCGTAACACAAGCAAGGCACAGTCGTGACAACCTGATTCGCGCTCCGCCTCCTGAAAGCATCAATGCGGATCTGTTCGATAGTGGACAGTCGGACGCTCTATCGCAATCGCAGTCGCATTGCAGACCAGTGTGTGCAACATTGCAATAAGATTGCACCATGGGCTCCCTACGCAGTCGCGTCATTTGCACGACACATGAATCGTCATGGACAGGGTTGCACAATGACAGGCTGTCGATGCTGTGCAGTAGTTGCACATCATTGCGACACACCAGGAACGCACGAACCACGCGTGATGTGTTCCGTTTTTTGCGAAATGTTCTCGAAGATTTCTCGTTGCGCAAGATCGACGACCAGGTTGTGGAAGACTCGTCCCATTCATAAGTTTAAGCGCTGACTTTTATTAGTGAGCATGTCCGTGCACCACTCTGCAGCTCCATATGCAGCACGCTGGAAGGAGAAGCGTTATACGTGTTTCTCACCCGCTCTTCATGCGCGTTAACCGAAGCTGCATTTTTGGCAGATGATTGATGGCTCCCTCCAAGCGATCGGTTCGGATTCTGAAAAGCAGCCGCGAGCTCTGCAGTTCATGTTGATCATCTATTCTAAGCTCCAAGGCCCATGCTGAAGGATTCGGGAGTGTCACAAAATTTCTTGACCTACCGTCGCTTTTGTACTATTGAGATTAGTCTATCAGCTGCTGCGATTGAAACAGAGCGCAGGCAAGTTTGATCTGCTTCGGTTGTCTTGCCGAAGTTTGACAGCATCCGAGCACGAAACAGCACGGTCTTGGAGGTCATCCATCCACGTTTCATCTTTCCACCATAGAGATCCCCAGATCCTGAAACCTTCAGCCTCAGCTCACGGAGTATTGCGCCTTTGGGTCCCCGACCATGGCCGTGGGGTGATTTTGTGCTTGGATATCGCGTGCGAGGCCTGTTGCAAATGATGCACTGCAACCACAATGGCGTCAGCGCCCGCCGAGTCTGGGGTACGGTTCGTCGGAGTCGTGCAGGCTGCATAGGAGTTGCGCAGCAAGGCTGGACAGTTGGTGATAATCGCCACTTCACAAATACTCAATTTGTGCATACGGCCCCCACACTGACCCAATCTCCTGCGCAACCGTGGAATTTCTTGCAGATGATGTGTTTTCGGGCCTATTCTGAAGGCTTCCAAATTGATCTGCAAAGCAGGAGACCTGGAGATGCAAGGACGGGCATATCGGTGGTGGGCGCCTGATGGCATTGTGCACCTGAGTGTTTGTGCTTTTGTCCTCGCTGTCGTCGACCTGACTCGTTGTTGTCCTGATTGTGATCAATTGATATGTGGTTTTCAGCTGTACAACTCCTATTTCGAGGTTGGTGTTGAAGTAAACATGAAACAAATGAGGAGCCCAATCATGGCTGCTAAAGTAAGTAGTTTGTACATTGTACCACATCAAGATGCTCGATATAAGAGTCGGCTTCATTCGAGGAGTGAGGACAGGGCAGACCCAAAACCCGCCCAAGATCAAGCGTGGTTGCCATTCCTACCGATCTCTTACAGTAGGTATAGAGCCAGTGCATGATGAGTAGCAGAGCACTGATGAGCGTCACAGTCTTCCACAAAGATTTGTCGAGTCCTTCTGCATCCGCGATCGAGTATGTCTGTCACAGAAAGCGACCCAGGCATGAACATGGAGCTGTCCCTTGATCTCCTCGCCATCATCATAGCCATCCACATCTGGCTACGAGGACTTCGGCGGTCCAGCGAAGATGCTATACCAGACGAGACCGACATGGACGACCTGGAATCGTTGATGGACGCTGATCGAGACCGAATACCAGACGACAAAGATGTCATTTACGAGCCTTTTCTCGAGAAGGTGCCACGACCCGGTAACTGGCCTGAGGATCACTTCTACTGAATACGAACATCGACACTGCAAAAAACCAGAGTCTTGATCCTAGGTCGAAGTGTACTAAGAGCATTGAGGACGTTTCCAGCCGAGGCTTCCATGCAAAAGCAAGGCTATGCGGGCGAAACAGCATTTCTCACAATGGCTTGTGGGTTATCTGTCCAACTCGTCGAGACCTTGTCCTCGAGAAGCTCGCAGGTCGAGCTTTCTCAAACTATCACACACATCCAGAACTACAGTGCCCGTTCGAGCACGGCTGAGATGGTTGAATGGTGAAGAACACGTTCCTCTCAAGCATCATCAGGGGGCCCTCTCCGGATTAGAGACCCGTCGATGGAGGCTCATGGCAGCCTTTGGGGCTGAAATGGATTCAATTGTTGTTGTTGTCAAGTCGACCGTGTCAGATGCTAGCGCGAGGCCTCCTTGTTTGATGACGATCGTGACACGGGTAGGGCTTAGTGCACGCTTCTTGGTCTTACTCGAACGCGGAGCGATTTGAGGTTTCAGAAGACGGAGTATGATTTTCCGCCTTAATATAACCTTATCTGGGTACTTTAGACCTCCTTTGTCTCACTTCGGAGCTTGAGTCATCCGGGACCATGAATGTTGATTTCGTGGTTGTACATGGCGTTATTACATAGACTTCACATGTACGCTGTCAAACGATTCCCAAGGCTCCCGCCTTCTTCGCTTCCTCCAATCTCTTCTATGCAATACATCCGCGTCTCCAGCCAGATCCGATGTTCTTCTGGCCGGTGGTGGTGGTATCTTGGGTAGTCCTTCATCTGGTGGTATTGGCTGTTCTGGTTGCACATTCGACCCTCCTCCTCCACCACTCTTCTTGCTGCTAATCTTCAGACCTAGCAAGATGAACATACCTGCTATCACTATGATTAATAGCAGAATGATCTTGCGCTTCAAGCTTCGTCTCTGGTATCCAGTCGCGACTGTCAACTCCTTGTCTGCTGCCTTCACCTCCGTGGCCATTTTCTCCACATTGTAGTCGATCCTGTCCAGTAGTGTACCCTGATCTATGACCATACTCTGGATGTCCTGGAATATGTTGGCGAGGTCGATGATGGACTGTGCGATATCCTCTATTTCGCGCTCGCGCTGTGCGATCATGGTGTCGTTTGAGTTATTGACTAGTCGGTGCTGCTTGGCTTGTTGTAGGGTGGATTGGGAGAACGAACGGTCGGTCTCCGAGTCCATGAGCGATGGGTCTGTGTATGGATTCTGAATAACTGGTGTTGAGGCGCGGTCGAGAGGCGTCGATATACCCCCAAGTGTCTTGAGTTCTGTATACACATTAGCTTGTGTGAATCGCGCCAGCAGAAGAGTTGGCATACTCTTAAGGTACGTGGACTGCTTCTTCCTGAAAAGCGTGCTTGCGTCTCCCACTCGTCCAGCTAAAGAGATCTTGAGATTCTTCGCCATTGTCTCTTCCCCCTTGTTGATACCGCCAGTCTGCTTCGACTCCTGCACCATGGTATCAATTCTCTTGATCGCCTTCTGGCAGCTCTGGAACTGCCTCGTGATCTGCTGTGTTATGCGCTCAATCTCTTTCTCTTCCTTCTTCTTGACCGCCTCATCATCGAAACCAGGTAGCACGTGTTTCTGGTGCAATCCTTCTAGCTTCCGTGTCTGCGTCGCGATGTCTGAGAGCAACTCCGTGACTTCATCCTGCACATCCAGCCACCGTGGCGGCAGGAGATCCATTTCTATGACTGCGTCTCCGTCATCCTCATATGCGCCCGCAGACATGAGGCCGCGCCTCTCCTCTGATACCGAGGATCCATCACCAAAGCCATTCGAGCTTGCGCCGCCGAAGCGTGTCTTCTTCTGTGGATGATGGGCATACGACTGGCGGTATGAGATGTACCTGGAAGCGTGGTCAGCGTGCCGTGATCGCGAGCACTCGAGGAGCTCTGTATAAGCTCTCGGAGTACCATACAAGTTTGTTCGATCCCTCCACATCTTGTGTCTTTGAGTAGGCACCTGCCCAATGCTATTGAACCTAGCTCTTCATGCGCGACAGCCGCATGCTACCTAGAAGATGTGCCCAGAAATCGAGGTAACATGCTCCGTGTTTCGTGATTGGCTGAAAGGTCTGAGGCAGGCGCGCTCGACAGTATCGTATTTGGAGTTAGAAAAGGCAGTCGCAATGGATACACTTTGCCTTTGTGACAGGTGCAGCAGCATGCCGAATGGGGCAAGGCAAGGGAGGCCGGCAATGCCAAGGCCGCGTCAGATGCTCCTTCCCTCCTTGCAAGCTGAAATCCAGACTCAGGCCGCAGCCTGCGGGAAACAAGACAACCCGCAACCCACATCCTCTCTGCCCAGACCCTAAGGCTTCAGCTTTCACATTCTACACGACTCAAAGCTGTGCGACAGTACGACACGCTTTTCGACCTCTCAAGCGACCGCACCACACCACACAACTACAAGATGGTTCGTTTTGGATCTGCCTGTGCCCCGCGTGAGCGACTTTGCGCCGCTGCTCTGCGAGGTGATTGCGATACGACGGATAGGCGATGCTGACAATGGCGTGACAGGCGGACTCACTCACCGAAGAGCAAGTTTCTGAGTTCAAGGAGGCCTTTTCCCTCTTTGTAAGTGCCTATTGCTGTTGTGCCGCGCTGCTCTTGCTTCATTTGCAAAGTGGGGCATCAGGCTCGTGTTTACAAACCTCATAATGAGCATTTACTAACGACAACAACGCGAAACAGGACAAGGACGGCGATGGCATGTACATTCGTTATCAACGCGTCCGCGCACACTAATTTCTCGCTCAGGACAAATTACAACCAAGGAGCTCGGCACCGTGATGCGCTCGCTCGGCCAGAACCCAAGCGAATCTGAGCTGCAAGACATGATCAATGAGGTGGACGCGGACAACAATGGCACCATCGACTTCCCAGGTGCGAACTCATGTGGCAGAGGCGATGGTCAAGTGGCTAATATCTGCGTGCAGAATTCCTGACAATGATGGCGCGCAAGATGAAGGACACCGACTCCGAGGAGGAGATCCGTGAGGCCTTCAAGGTCTTCGATCGCGACAACAATGGCTTCATCTCGGCTGCTGAGCTGCGCCACGTCATGACGAGCATTGGCGAGAAGTTGACCGATGATGAGGTTGATGAGATGATCAGGGAGGCTGATCAGGATGGTGATGGCCGTATTGACTGTGCGTGGCTTCATCCAATTCTTCCAGATGAGCAGACATAGTTGAAGAGCCTTGCTAACTTGTGTCCCAGACAACGAGTTCGTCCAACTCATGATGCAGAAGTAGGCGGCATTGTGAAGCGAACACGACTATGACACGTTTTGACGAGCGTTGGACATGAGACACGGACTTCTTATAGCGTGCAAAGTATTGTTGCGGCTTGACACTAGGATCATTATGCAACTACCCAAAATTGGGCTCAGGTATCACTATGCCACCACGAAATGAAAGTAACCTTTCCAGTAGCAGTTTGTGCTCGTACTGATCTGATGAGCGCGAGCACTCGCCGAGCACAATGCCCCGAATGACATCAATGCTACCGACCTATCACACTCGCACCGGCCCAATGACCACTGGGGTGCAGCTTAGGAACCTTAAATTCACCCATAACCACGAGGCACTTAAAAAGTGTCCAAAGGATCGGCAGAACTCGGAGTGGATCTGGGAGGCTTTCTACTCAAATCTTATGCGGACTACTCACGCGCATGATCAATTTGTGCTGCTCACTAACGGTGCTTGTCAAGCTGCCACACTGGTGGCGGCCGCGAGAGCATATCGACGCTAGAAGCAGGTACGCAGCATGTATTGATTGTGAGCCTCCTCGCGCTTGACACGGATCGGGAGGCTCTTCTGCATCACACCTCCTCTTGCGTACCTTGGTCCTGTCTGGCGCAGTTCTACACGATTCTGCATCGGTCTACCATATCAAGACGTGCCGCTGAATATCGTTGAGTGGGAGACATTGTACATGTGAGTCAGCACGACACGAGGTTTTTGGCTGGGGGCACCAGTCGCCACGCGATCATAAGCCAAGCCGTTGATACTTCAGAATACCAGAACCTTTATACCCTACAAGGGCACTAAAGGCTTTGACATCGGAGGGAAAGGCTTCCCGTTGCGGATCCAACCACTGGTCGTGGGCCACTTCCTAGTGCGCTTCCATCATATTCGAGGAAGTGACAACGGCTGCCAGAGTCTCATCGAAGAGCACGCATATGAAGCCATTGGCTTAGAGAAGACCTTGTCTCAACATGCGATAGCCTAGATTACAATCCCGTTACTATATGAATGATACTTGGTGGGCAAGCTTTACAACCATTAGCATGGTCAATGACAGCCGCAGAACTTCTTGAGGCCCCATTTGCGCAACAAGAGATCTGCAAGCCATGTGAACAGATGTAGTTGTGGAGTTGAAGAACAGGCAGCATCGTGAAAGTTCAAGGCCAGACTGGCTTTGCTTAGTAAGTTTCTGGCTGCATCAGAGGCTCGGGCCGCTCGCCGATGCTCCGAGTGGTGTATCGATGACGCTTTCAGGTGTTCCTGTCATAGTTTCGAGATATTACCTCTGAATCACTCAGGATTCATCAATGTTCAGAAGAGCCATGTCGTCTAAAGCCAAACTCGATCCTCGCACATTCCCTCGTCCACCATTGTGCGAGCGAACGCCCCGACATTTGCAAGTCAAATGGAACGATCAGATCATCGCTGACACTCGAGAAGCTTACTGGGTGCTCGAGACATATCATCCACCAACATACTACTTGCCGCCGTCAAGCATCAAAACACCGCTTCAGACTACGAGCAAGTCCTCATTTTGCGAATGGAAGGGCAGAGCAACCTACTATGAGGTCGCGAATCCTGGCACGCCGAATGATGTTGTGAAGAACCGCATCTGGTCGTACGACAACCCGACTGAAGGCTTTAAGTCGATCAAAGGATATTTGAGCTTCTATGCTGGTCCATGGGATTGTTATGTGGATGGGGAGAAGATTGTGCCTCAGCCCGGGAACTTCTATGGCGGCTGGACATCTAGTGATATTGATCAGAGCTGGGTGAAAGGTGCAGCGGGAACAACATGGTGGTAGTAATTGATATCATTAATGGGTCAACTGTCCATTTCCTGCTACCGTCGTTTCTCTTCTTGTATGTTGTTGGAGGATCGTCGCTCGCCGAGAAATCGCAAATTTCGTGCGTCGTCCAGATCTGATCTCGTTCTACATAACCAGCTCCATGCTCGTGATGTGAAATGTCGGAAGATCCGTGATACTTGGAGTCACAAGGATGCAGAAGCAGAAGAAATGGCAACACCACAGTAAGAACGAAATGCCTAAAAATAGCTTTGCCTCGGGCCTATTCTCGAAGTGGCAAGCTTACCCTGACGCTGACCAATAACATAAGCCTTAATGCCAAGGTGTTCGCTGGTTGTTCCAGAAGGGCAGATCCTCGCGTTTGACTGTTGTATGGCTGTTATCGTCATCAATTCCGCAATCTCATTGTGATATTCTCTGTCCGTTGCAGTGTCTTGCAGCCGTCTCCTTCTTCTCCAGCAAACAAGCGCGCCGGTCGATATCTGGGAATTAGATCTCACCTGTGCATGAAAGCCTGCTAGGGTGAACCATTCTCGGAACCATACATCCACATCCTGGGGTACCAGGATCGATATGTGAACACTTCAAGTAGCACTCTTAAGCCTCCTCATTCAACCTCAATCATCGAGCGCGTGCTCGCTGCACGATTCACGATGCCGAAGATTGTCGACGATGTTGGTGCAAACAAGAACCTGCTCAAGCATCTGCCTGAGCATGGAGTGTTGATATGCAAGTCTTGTCAATTCGCGATTCAGCCATCCGCCCTGTCAAGTCACCTGCTTCGACACCAGATATATCGGAGCGAGCGACGGCAGCTATTGGATCGGTTGAGCGGCTTGGACCTCAGAGACCCAGAGCAAGTCACCTACCCGAATCCTCATAGTCCATCGATCTCAGACCTGCCGGTATACCGAGGATGGATTTGTGAGGTACCGAATTGTGGTCATGCATGCGCATCAGAGAAACGCATGGCACAGCACTGGAGTGATCAGCATGGATCAAGGGAAGTCGTCGCAAGGACAGCATGGTTACAGACTTTCTTTCGTGGAAACAAAATCCGATATTTTGAGGTCTCCGAACCTACGAGCGCACCGACACCTGCCACCGACGATGACGAGGAACACAACGGCAAGCCAGTCAAAGCTGACAATGTGCTGGCTTCGAGCTCTTCGACGAGTCCCATCGTCACATTCGACGATTCGAGCTGCGTCAGCCGACCGGCTTACAGTGCTGGACTCACGGCCACGCAGCTCAACATATTAAATTTGCAGCTTATGCATCACTGGTCGACTACTACATCGCATACTTGCGGACGAGGCACTGAGCCGCCTGGCTTTTGGACGAAGACGATCACCCAACGCGCTCTCGATGGAAACGAGTATCTGATGTACATGTGTCTTAGTACAGCTGCGTTCCACTTGGCTTCAGAACACAGAATGACCTCGAAGTTCTACCAGTATCGTGAGATTGGTCTCGAATATCAAGGCTACGGCGTGCGGAACTTCAATCAGGCCTTTGCAGATCCCACCACAAACAAGGAAGACATCCTTGCTTTCAACAGATTGCTGGCACACACCAGGTGTGCCGAACATCATCTCGATCCAGAAAGCAGCGATTCGGCGATTAAGCCCGAGCTGGAGGGCAAGTCGTTGCCTATCCTCGAATGCGTCATGCTCCTGCGTGGCGCAACAGAAACCAACATCCGATCGCAGGCTGACCTGCCACCCAAGTCCGGTCTGAGGCTTCCACATGAGGTGCTGATCGGACTGTTTGATCTGCCGCATGGAGACACTAGTATAGTCGACAACGCTTTCGTTATGCCCAGCTCGAGATATCCAAATATCCCGCCGTACCTCTACAGGACGATCTCTTCCATCCCACCACGAATATACCACACTCTCTACGGTCTGAACTCAACAGATATATACGCTCTCAAGCACGCATACGCCTCCCTGGTGACCTGTTTCGACCGCAGCTATGATCCTGCTGGTACTGGACATGTGTGGGCGCAATGGAACGGAGTGGAAGCATGGCCTCGAATGGTTTCAGAACGATTCATCAGTTTGCTCGAGAACTGCCATCCTGCGACAGTTGCGATGTTGGCGCTGTGGAGCTTGATTGTGAAGAGGCTGGAGGTACACTGCTGGTACCTGCAAGGAGAAACAAGGAGACACTATCGATTTATCAGAGAAATGGCTAGCGGAGATCTGCTTGATCTCGTGGATGAAATTGCCGGATTTCAGGTCACTTGAAAGAGTTTGCGATTATCGAGCTTACCACAGTCGGATTCGTACGCATGCATCGCGCATGCAGCATCCAAGAGACATAGCCGCTTGCGCGAACTGGCCCCAGATGTTATCGAGAGTGCGTGCGCTGGTGTTGCAATTGCAGCGATTCACGATTCGGGATGTGGGGGTCCGCCAAAAAGAGAAATCGCCGGGGTAAGGGTCATGTGATCGGCTCTCCCGAGATCGCTCCGAGCTCAACCACGGAACACGAACTTCGAGACGCCATTCTTTGCACCCATTTCCGCAACATGCTGCAGTTCGCAACCTTGGAATAGAATATGGTCTCGTGAGTCGAGCTTGGATGGTGCAAATTATATCGATGATGCCCTTGACGACCTCTCAACGCCATGGACAAGGAGACCGATACGGCTAAGTCGGCCTGTAACTTGCTAGCGGAAGTCTGGAAGTGGAGAGCCTGGTGAGCTTCGGTGCTGCAGTCTTATTTCCGGTCTCGCTATCTTTTAATCCATTACTTTTACATCTTCAATCGTTGGAGCTTGGTTTCATTTCAATTATTTCGACATTGTGACCTGGATGTGAGGAAGTTCTTCGTTCTACTTCAACGCCGTCATTGAACCAGCCCATCTCTTCATTGTTGGGCTGCTATATTGTTATCCTTTACACGGACCGAACTTCTCCAGCATACAGGGTCACCAGGTTCGATATCAGATCCGTCGCCTTCCTGACCAAGCCGAAGTCAGAATGAGTCCGTATTGTAGATAATACCCCGTCGCCTTCTCTACCTCTGCTTTCTCACCTTCCGGCATTCCGAGAACATGACAGAAACCAAGGACGATGCCACGCCCAAAGCGCTTGCAGCAGACGAGGGTGCACCCGAGATCAGCAGTGCTCTCACGGACTCAGTAGCAGACTCGGAAAGCCAGAGCAACGCCATCCGCAGAATAGCCTCTGAGCAGCCTTACTCGGTGTTCAGCTATGGCGCAAAGCTCTTCATCGTCTTCATGGCCGCAGGCGCTGCTCTGATGTCAGCTTTTGCGGCCACGCTGTACTATCCTGCACTCAATGTGCTTGCCGATCAGCTCCATGTGTCTAACGCGCTCATCACGATCTCGGTCACCACATACATGCTTGCGCAAGCCATTGCTCCGGCCTTTGTAGCAGGATTGTCAGATTCTGGTGGTCGAAGACTGTCATTCCTGATCTGCTTTGCCATTTATACTGTGGCGAACATTGGACTTGCGCTTCAGACTAGCTACCCTGCGCTCATGGTCTTGCGATTCGTGCAAGCCTTCGGAAGCAGTCCGACCATCGCACTAGCCATCGCTACAGTCGCAGATATTGCAACATCTGCGGAGCGAGGAAAGTTCATGGGCTACGCGACTGGTGGCATTCTTATCGGCCCAGCCATTGGACCAGTCATTGGCGGTGTTCTGTCTCAGTATCTGGGATGGAGGTCTGTCTTTTGGTTTTTGCTCATCTTTGGAGCATCCTTCGGCATCGTCTTTGCAGTGCTTGTCCCAGAGACGAGCCGAAACGTGGTAGGCAACGGTTCGATACCAGCAAGAGGTGTCAATATGTCTGTCCTCGGCTATCTCCAAAGACGAAAGCATGCATCAAGCACTGAGGGTCAAGAATCTATGGCGCTACCGGAGAAGAAGCCATTTCAGTTTCCCAACCCTCTGCGGACATTGATGATCCTGCGAGAAAAGGAGAGTGCCATACTACTTGTCTATAATGGCTTGTTCTTCAATGGCTATATGGTCCTGTCGACAGTCTGGCCATACATGCTGAAGACCTATTACGGATACGACGAGCTTCACGTTGGTCTTTGCTACCTGCCGCTCGGGGCTGGGAGCTTGATCGCTGCAGTCGGTGCAGGTCGCCTCGTGGATTGGAGATTCCGCGTGGTGAGTCACATTCTATCACATGTTCTGGTCTCTCGCTAACAAAGACAGCACGCGCACCGAATCGGAATGCACATCGTGCAAGGCAAGCAACAAGACTTGACAAATTTTCCAATCGAGCAGGCTCGTATAGACGTCATTCTTCCTGCGCACATCCTCGGTACGGCCGCTCTGATCACTCTGGGTTGGCTAATGCATTATCGAGTGCACATTGCTGCCAACCTTGTGGTGGGCTGCTTCGTCGGCCTCGGTGTTTCGGCTTCATTCAACACCTCGAACACGCTCCTCATCGACCTTCATCGTGGGAAGCCTGCAACTGCGACAGCCGCTGTGAACTTCGTGCGGTGTTTGATCTCCGCTGGAGGCGTGGCCGCGATTGTGCCCATGGTTCAAGCCATGAACCCAGGTTGGTGCTTCACATTCTGGGGCTTGCTTTTCATCGCAATCATGCCTATGATCTGGTCTTTGACACATTATGGACCGAAATGGAGGGCTGAGGTGGCAGAGAGGAAGGCGCGGAAGGAGAAGGAGAAAGAACTGGCAACGATAGAGGCTCCTCCTTCACAGGATGCGAAGGAGCAATCGGAGGCATCGAAGCGGTGAGATCCTGCAATGAGGTTGCGGAGGGGATGGAACACACCTTTGTGATCTAGCGACGCTGGACATCAAAGTACCTATACTTAACATCGCATTTGCATGTGAAAGAATGCAGCCACGCGCTTGGCCAGAAGCTGCACACCACCACGCACGGCTGTGGCGCTCGTGTGATACCGCATGAGGAAGTCGCGATGCCTGTTTCGTATCTTAGCGTACTGCCCATCCATGCCAGAGCCCTGCATCCTCGTTGCTGATAGCACGCCCGCATGATAACATACATTCACAAAGCAGCTCCCAACAAGAAAACTAGCCTTCCCCACAAGCTGTACAACAACCCTGAGTGTTGATCAGATATCGCAGTTGCGGGGACAAGTTGTCCTACAATACAAGCGCTCCTTCCCATCGCAGGTATGTGGTCATAGTCTCTACACTTGTGCAACACCAAGAATAGCGCAGATCTGCCCCAATCCGCTGCACAAGGCTCAACGATCGCAAGAGCATACTTATCGCTGCTATCCGCCTCCGCAACCTTCATCTTCGTCATTCACTTTTCTTCTCCATTGTCGCATAGCGTTTGCTTGCTGATGCATGATCTCAGACTCCTAGCCTCGCCTTCCAACCGTCCGGTCTCTCATCTCGACTCGCTCCTCGGAGCCTCACTCGTTACGCTGTCCAAAATGGTCTCTGTCCAGCCTTCAAGCATATCACCGGAGGCCGTCGATGTTGTAATCACGTTCCGCAATGAGTCCTCGCCGATCTACATAGCAGCTGACGCCATGGATTGGCAATGTCAGCTAATGGAGACGAACGGCGAGGCTTATGAACACGTGATCACTGTGCCGAAGAACCAGAGGACTCTGCTGTACAAGTTTCGAATTGGCGAGAACAACTGGATACATGATGCTTCTGTGTCTGCTGGTGAGTGGCGCCAGTATCTACTAGGCTGCTTGCCGCACACTCAGTCATTAACCTCCAAGCACTGTACGCTGACCATGATTTCGCAGAGCCTGACAATCTCGGCGGCTTCAACAATCGCTTTGACATTCCAGAGCTCTCATTCCCAGTATCGCATATCGCACCCAGCGAATGCTCGGAGGCCACCGAACTCGAAAGCGTCGCCGCTGTCGAGTCCGTCGCTGACACCGTTTCCGAAATGACGGACGGCGAGAGCATAATATCGCATGAAGACGCAGAGATCGTAGACATGGACGACGTAATTTCAGAACCCGACTTCCCAGGTATGGTTGAGATCTCATTGATTCTGACTCTCCTCGGTAGAAGAACGGAAGTGGCGTGTTCACTCCAAAAGTCCACATCGGCCACTTCAAAGAAGACGTCGAAGTGGAAGACAACCAGATCAACTTGTCAGTTTCCTTGCATGTGGATGCCCTCGTTGATCCTGCTTCTTTGACCTGTGTTTCATTTCTGGGGCAGGACTAGCTAACAATTCTCCAGCTTATACGGATACGCCGCGGTCGGGATCGTCCTTGCAGCAATGGCTTTCTTTTGGCGTGCGAAGTAGATACTAGGATCGTGCGACGACCGCTGGACGATGAATAATGTCATTCGGAGAGGTATGCGAGGGATATTGCGGTCACTCGGTGGACAAAAGTTTGAGAAGCGATGGTGGGATGAAACGCATTCGTCGATTTGAATGCATTGCAAGCGGCTTGTTGTAGTTTCTGCCATGTCTGTTTCTTTCCCTATCAGCTCATTTAACATATGTTGCCGTGCCAGCGCAGAGCAATGATTCTCATACTATATCAGTTCCTGCTCTGAAGTTCTCCAATCATTGTCAAACAATGGCTGGAGTTGCTCATCCCCGAGTCTCCATGTTGCTTCACACTCGGCGAGCTGCCATGCTTGCCAAGCACAATTAATGCAACCAAAAGTTGCCTCGCTCGCCACCTCTTCAACTCCGTCTGGTACTTCGCTTCTGGATTTGCCTGAGCCGGGTCCGGACTGAACGTTTGTTGGAAGTTCCAGTACTTTCCCGTCAGCCCATCGCCAGACTGCTTATCGTCCCAATGTATGAGTTTGATTGGCCACCGTGGTGGCAACTCTGCATTCGTGATGCGTGCTTGCGGTTTTGTGGCGTTTGCGGTAGGTGGAGGCTTGGGAGGAGAACATGTGCAAGACACTGACTTGACAGCTTGACGCATGCTGAGCTATGCTGGTTACAACTGAAGTTCGTATGTTGATGTGCTATTGCTCGATGCTGGAGATGCTGATTTGGTGGCTGGGCGTGAAAAATTGATGCAGCTGCAGTAGCAAACGGCAGCTGACGGGAGCTTTGGAGAAGGCGGGAAGCGGCGAGTCTGTTGCTCTCGGCCCAGGTAGCCACGTCAATCAATGAAGCGGAACGGGATGTGCTTCGATATGCATCTTCGATCTCATGCTCTCGGACTCCGTCCTTTTCGAGGAACATGAGACACACGCTCACAGCATTGTACGTGGTCCGTCCGTTTAAAGCCTGCACGGAGAGCGGAGGGAATCATGGTGAGAGTAGAAACAGCCCAAATCTCATCAAAATTTGTTTCCCCGTCAGATCATGAGTAAGCATGGCGGCGCTGCCTGCGATGGGTCTGATGACCCAGCTCATCAGGCAATCGGCGCTGCCATCGTCTTGAACTGCGTGGTGTTGGCTCTAAGAGGGTCGCTGGTAGCTCGAATCGAACGCACGGCTTGTCCGCTGCCCCACACAATGCAGCACTGACGACTGCCATGCTATCAGCTAGCTTCCTTTTTAGCGCCCTTTTGGCCGTGTCCATGAATGTCACAAGTTTTGGGGATGGCGCAGACTCACACGGAGACGTAGTCCAGCTTCCCAAGACATGAATGCCCTTCCCCTGGCACAGCAGAGCACATGTTGAGCGCTGTGATCATTTGGCCTTCTGGCCAGATGATGACAATGGCGTAATGAAGCCGCCAACCTGTCATGGAATGTGTTGGAAGAAGCCCTTGCGAGCGTGGCCAGATCTGCTTCATGTCATCATCGTATGAGAGCCTGCATCATACCGTGGAATTGCAGGCCTTTGGTGCATTCTGCTGCGGTGTAAGTGCTTTTGCTGATAGCAGAGTGGAAGTGGAAAAGCAGGCTTCCATTTGGTGGCGGGGAGAATGATGGCATAGCATCTTCGCGCGAGGAGCAAAAAGCTGAGCATAGTCTTTGGGTGGCAACTCTAGCGGTCGAGCGACGAAAGGAGCTTCCGCGAAATGGCAAAAAAGATAGTCATAGGACTATAGGTTAAGGAACACCCTGAAAGGGGACCGCTGTGAAGGTGAGTTGTACTGGGGAAGATAGGACATACCTGGTTGGCTCCTGGATCCGGACTCGCTGCTCTGCTCGCTCGCTCTCACGTATGCATGACAATGAAAGACAGGACGTACCTTAATGTGCTAACCCACCCAACCGCCCAATGTTAGCTATTATGATTGATTTTGACACAAAAATTTCGACTAACCCTTAAACCCACTTCTGTCCCGTCCCCACCCGGAAGGAAGGAAATGTTCCATCTCCAGGAAATTCTCTACGAAGTTGCTGGCATGTGCATCCCGTACACAGAGATGTATAGTAGCACCGGTATTCCACGCCAATGGGGAGGATGCCCAGATTATCTGGACGACAATCCGAAGCAACGCAGATCATTTCATGGCGTGGTGAATACTCTGCGCGCTGCAGCAGTGACTTATGTTTGCGGGGGCGTTGCCACGCTTCGTGGTGGTGACAGCTTGCACTTCTGCAACAACGGGTGCAGGGCAGTTTCATGCTCCCCAGAACACTTTTGAATACGTGAGATGCTCCTTTAGATCATCCATACTCTCTGCAAGGCAGTGCAGCTGTTGTTGATCGCCTGGTGGGGAGACGGCGGAGTATGGGTGTTCTCCGCCTTCTCCGAGCAGCCACCTGCGCGGCAACACATACCACGAGCATGACATGTAATCGCCTTGCACAGCTCGCCAGCTCTGTGCAGAATGCTACTATCACGAGGCTTGTATGCTCACCAGTGCCTGAGGCCTGCGCGGCAGCTTGAAGTCGCGGAATAGCTTGCGGAGGCGGCAAAGCATGGGCATGGTTCGCCTTCTCCGCGTGGCCATCTGCGCAGCGGCACACAGCACGCCCACGGCGCAGCATGCTCTTTGCACAGCTAAACAGCTATGTGTAAATCCAGGCCATCGCGAAACGTACATGGCCGCAGCCTGGAGCCGGGGGATACGCGCAACGCCTGGGCACAGCGGTCATGCATCACGACACCCATCGCCCGGCCTACACACGTATAACACAGTCGAGCCGCTTGAGCGGGGCATATGAGGCCACAGGCAGGCGCGTGGCTACTGCGCTGCGCTTCGCAGCACGATAAGAGGCTGGACCAGGCGACGGACACTTCGGTAACGCCGGTGGCGGCAGTAGGCTTCCACAACACCACACCCGCACCAACTAGAAAGCCATAGCCAGCACGTCTACGGCATGGCAACGGCATCATAGGCACGCAGATAAGCTAGAGCAACGTGCTGGGAACACTCCAGCAACCGTGTCGGTGCTGAAAATCCCGCGCGGAGACCGATGGCGACAGTAGGCTTCCACAACACCACGCCCTCATCAGATCACCAGATACAAAGCCAGTATGTCGACGGGATATCAAGAGCAGGATTGGTACACAGAGGAGCAGGAACAGGGCGTCCGCAGACACTCCAACGCATGCGCCGATGTACGAGAGGCCGGCGACAGGCAGAGCACCTTTCGCAAAGACGAGCGGTGACAGTAGCCTCCACAAGACCACGCCCGCACTATATCCAGAGCCAGCACGTCTGCATAATGGCAAGAGGAGAACAGCAACACCAATAAGCAAGAGCGGGATGTCTACAGACAGTCCAGCAAATGCGTCAGTGCACCAGAGGCTCGCACCAGGCAGAGCATCGATCGCGAAGACCGGCGGCGACATGAGGCATCCATATGGCCATGCCCGCACCACATACAGAGCCAGAACGCCTGCGCGATTGTAAGAGGAAGGGAGGCACACAAATGCGCAAGAGCAAGGAGTCCACAGTCTCGCGTAGAGGCGTCCGAGCCCTACGTGGCCACCAGTCCTGCGCAATTCGTAGACATCGCGCCCAAGGCACCGGAGGGACAGACAACGGCTGCGCACAACCACCAGGTGCCAGAGGCGGGCCCAAGGCAGAGGAGTAGCAAATCAACAGCTGAACCAGCGCCTTAGACAGGTCCAGACAGCGTGCAGTCCGGCTACAAGCTGCCACGGCTCTGTCCGTCTGAGCACAGAGCGACAGGCAACGAGCCGCGCCGCGAGCTACGCAGCCTGAAGCACCGACACAACATACGGCGCAGAGCTGGCCCAAGAGCATACCGTACGAGGATCGCAGTGCTTCCAGATCTCAGGGCTTTGGCATGCTCGACATCTCCCAACGTGCTTAGCCGTCTCCGACGCATGTGGATCTACCGGGGAGTACGTGAGAAAAGAGCTTGGACAAGATATAGCCCTCCGGGCGGGCTGGGTTGCGTATCGCACGCCCTGTGCAAGCTCTTGCAGTGGCGACCAGTATGGCTGAAGACGTGCGGACGGATCTCTGCCCTTCTCTTTGTACAGCGAGGCAGCACAGCCATGGCACTTCATTCAATCATGATTCCTCTGCTTGGATGGTCTTGCCTCCGCGACAACAGACGAGTCCAGACAAGTACGCATGCTAGACGTTCCAAGCTCTTCATACATGCTAGCAGCCATCTCTCCGATCCAAGCTCTTATTCATTGTCGCATGATTCTCCGAGAAGCGATGGTATGTTCAAATGTCCTCGATCGACCCACGGATCCGTGGATGGTATGCTCAGAGCTCGAGAGGGGCGAGGCGTGGGCAGGTCTGGTCATGCTGCAGCCGAGCATGCATATGCGATCATCATTGATGCATTGAAGTCTTGTCGACAGCAATAGCATCTGTCACCGTCTATGAAGGATCACCATCGTTCTGGAGTGGAGTCCATCTCGAGGTGGCTGGGATGCGGAGCTTCTTCCCACGCGTCATTGGACTCGCTTCTCTGAAACGCCTTTCTCCACAAGCCGATCTCCACTCTTCCGAGAACCACACTTAACTTCAACAACCCCAAATCATCAGATCCTCCTATGCTTCATTCATTTCGTCCTTATGGAGAGCAAGATCATCTCAATGGACGACAAGACGGGCCTTGACTAGGCTCAAGCGCATGCTTTGCGTGATTATCGGTCATATACACTCTGAGAAGTGCTATACTTTCGCGACCCCCTTTCATGCTCTCACATCTGGTCGTCCAAAGCCTTTGGAAACATCTTGCTTCCCAAAGCGGAAATGCATCTCAATGCATCACTGCTCTGACTGGACCTAGAAAGTCAAATTGGTGTACGGAACGAGCTCGGCAGGGTGGCTCTGCATCGCCATACCTGGGCTCAGATTCATGCTGTACGTATCGACGTCTCATCATTGTCTGAGAGCATAACCTCGTATACTGTCTTCCAGTTCTTGTCAGGTATGACCAGGAAGGACAGATTTGGGTTTATGTTGAGCTGCTTGATGTGTTCGTCGAGCGCCAAGCTCGTGCCGGCAAGAATTGGTCCCTGTTGACCTTCTCCATTGCGAGATGACTGAGAGACATCCCAGCACCAGGGCGCAGAAATTGCTTCTGGCGACCCTTTTGTTAGGATCGGTGGCCATTGAGACTTTGCTGTTCTTCTAGCGAGTCTCCAGCTCTCGCTTGCCAATCGATAGTTCCACCACAAAGCACTCAGAACACGATCGATTCATGCAGCGTGCAGCTTCTCCTCTTCGGGATATGCTGCAATCCAAGCTCTTTCAAATTGGCCCTCCATGGAAATATGCCCCGAAGCTAGATCTCAGATCTGCCTGCCAATGCCTCTGCCCTTCGATCGATCACGACGATGTTTATGTCGATGTTTGCCCGTTGGACGACCACCTCGATGGTTCGGGCAGATCTAGAAGACGTCGCCGCATACTACAGGCTCGATCCGTCCTGATGAAGTCGTACGCCTGTTGTTCATTATCCACCTCTTGGCTTGGTCGATCTGCCCAACCCCTGACGCTGGCTGGAAGCCATTGGCCGCCGATTGTGCCCTCAGTACTGTCTCTTCCGACTCGTTCGTTGTGCTGGGCCGCGGCAGAGCTTGTGTGCTCGAGCACTATGCGAGAAGCTCGTCGAATCGTCATACTGCCTGCTACAGTTGCCTCTCAGCCGTATGTTCTTGGTGTTGAGTTGCTGCCGCGGTACAGCTGCCCAGTCTTGCTCCATCTCTGGCTGATGAGGCGGATGTATGCTTGCCAGGGCCTATACTGCAGCGCGCTGCCTTCTTTTGTGCTCCTTATATGCCTGGTGTTTGGTGTTGAATCCTCCCCAGGGGCCGATTGTTCCTCGCCGGTGCTGTAGCGCTTGTCTGATGCTTCGCCGGTGGGCGTGAGGTGTTGCGAGGGATCGTACGACCGTCTTGGAATCGCTGCACATAGCTCGTTGTCCTCTATAGCCACGAGCGGCCTCGAGAGCTGTGGTGTTGAGCCAGCCACGCGGCTGTTTGCTCTTCGCCGGTGCACTTGTGCTTCTTCGACGCTTCGATGGAGGACATGAGGCTTTGCGGAGGATCGTAGGAGCGCTTGGAAGGCCATGCCGATGGTTCATTGTCCCCTCTCGCCACCAGAAAGCCCGGGGGCCATGGTGTTGAGTCAGTTTCAGTTGTTGCTTGCTCATCATTCCGGCTCTTGGGCTCGTTTGGTGGCTAGCAGAACGTTTGGAGGCAACAAGGACCATCGTAGGAATGCCGAGGAAGTCGTTTGTAGTCATGTAAAGACTCTGCCGCCGCCTGATACCCCGCCAGCCATGGTGTTGAGCTAAAGTGAGCCGTCGAAGGCACCCTCCTGGGGGCTTCAGCGCTCGTCTGGTGGCTCTGAGGAAGATTTGAGGCTCTGTGCATGGTCGTAGGAGTACCCAGGAAGCCCTCAGACGCGCCCTATGCTGTCCCGCTACCCTCTATCGTCGGCGCAAAGTCATGGTGTTAAGATATAGTCCGTCTCTTACTGCTGCCTGCGGGGCATCGAGGCTTCTCGGTGGTCGTAGCGATGTTGTATAGGCTTATGCGGTCGCGCGGACGGGTGTAGGAGCATCCTGGAAGCCCTCAGAAGCGTCGCACAGCTTTCTATTGCCCTCCATGCCCTTGAAGAAGCCATGGTGTTGAGGAATATCCGTCTCTTGCTGCTGCCTGCTCGCTTTGGAGACTTGCCCATGCTTGTAGAGGCTTGGTATAGGGTTCTGCGGTGGTGCGGATGATCGCAGGAGCCTCCAGGAAGCTCTCAGAAGCCTTCTATACCATCCCCTCGCCTCCTATGGCCGCCAGGCAGCCATGGTGTTGAGGAAACCTCCGTCTCTTACTGCCTTCTGGGCTTCCTGGTGCGTGAAGCGCCATTGTTGAGGGCTTTGCGGGCTTGCGGAGGATCGTAAAAGCATCCTGGAAGGCCTCATTAGTATCCAAACCAATCCCACTGCCTTGTAGAAGCCGCAGTAAGCTGTTGTCGGTCCAAAACGGTGGGGTTGTCGGGGGTTTTGACTCACCACCATGGCTGCGGAAGCTGTATGGGGCCTCCCAACTGGAACAGAACCACGGAGACCCATCAAGACGAGCCTGCAGAAGCGACCGCAAGGCTCAGAATCCTCGCATCACAAGCAACTGGCTCATAAAAGCTGATCAAAGGATGTTTGTGCCCGGAGATTTGTTGTTGGCTGGGCTGCGCAGCTTTGTCGGCTACAACACCAACTTGCGCGGCCATCTCCACCACTGAAGAAGCCTCCAAAACAGCCTCAGCATATCCATCAGCGACTCAATGGCCATCCCAATCACATTCAAAGCTCAATTGCACGAGTATATGCTGGCAATGCATCAGATTCTTATTGTTTTGGGACTATCCTATGTCGCCATCTGGGGAAGACTGATCATGGGCATGCTCAAGGACAATCTCACGATGCATTTGATGCCTCCCGAGATGGAAGCAGGTGGGTTATATCATGCAATAGCTGCAAAAATACTCCCGTACTAACAGGTGTTAGGGCTCCATTGGATCCCGGAATCTGGAAATTGGCCATACTGGAATCCAGGACCTAGGGTACTAACTACTAACTGCTCACTGTCCTTTGTCACCTCACATTCGTTTCATTGGTCAAAAACTGTACTAATCCGAGTGTTTACAGTAATTCAGTCAATCAATTCGAGTTCTCTTTTTTGCCATTTCTCCGGGCACCTCCCCAGTATCTTGAACCAAAATCTTGGGATGAGAGGCAGGATACATTATTTTTGTTATGAATAAGTCTTGATGTCTGTCGATATCCCCAAGTTGAGTATGCTGTTGACTTTTTGTGAGGGGATGGTTCTCATGGCTTGTGCTTGGGAGGGCATGAAGGTGAGGCGGCGACTTAGCACGAAACCATCCACCACAACGCCAAAACCCATGATAGGAGAATAATCTTCGAGCGGCCAGCTTCTCACGTCTCATGCATTCAGCTTGTTCAATTATTTTGTCTATACGAATTATGGTTGTTGTGCTGCTGATGTTGGTGCTTTAGATGCGGAGGCGATTCGAACTGCGAACCTCGCAATGACGATAGATTACAGACTGTAATGTATCGAGCCAACGACCAGGGTCAACAGAGGCTCCTCAGTGCTCCATCAAGCCCCTGGCGCTGCCTCCCATTCTTCCAGCTCAGTCATTCGACTCTGCACGAATATCGGTACCGCTAAGCTCACGGCTTCGCTTACAGGCAACGCCAGACTCGCACGCAATGATCCAAGGAGCTTCTAGCTGACAGTCAACTGTCGTCCAGTCTCTTGCCAATTTTTGGCTTTGGACATGACAGGTGTCCATCCTGACAAGCTAAGATCGACGATCGTGCAGGAGAAGAACCATGGATAAGCAGCAGCGGAACTACGGACCTGCATGAAGAGAATCATAGTGCTGTGAAATGGCAGACCACAGACGCTTTCTCTATGCTATTTGACATCGGACGGGCTGTCGGTCACGGGGCATGGTAGGATTTGCTTGTGCGGTGAGCAGAGTTTTAGTCTTTAGACGACACCGGACCACCTTTCGACAGGCACGAAATTTGCGACCGCCCTTAAGATCATCGGTACAGTCCCGCTGCCAGCACTGGTCACGTCTCTCATTCGAAGGGAATCTTGACAGCTCTCATTGCATGGGGCGAGCTTATCACGAATGAACTCGCAACGTGGCCCACCCTTGATGCCGCAGGAAGTGTAGCAACGAGCTTTCTAATATGTTTCACAGTCATGTGGACACCTTGAGGTCGTTGTGTGCGCGAGAGCACACCTTGTTATTCTTCGGATTCTATGGCTAACCTCAGCGGATAACTGCGTTTGAGTTTGCAAATTTTGACCAAGTAACCACAATCGGGAGTCACGTCCCAACCATACTCGAAGGTCAATCTGTTCTTGTAGGAGGACTATCGCTCACTTCGGTTCGACATCTCGCTAAGACTTTCTTTCGGTCGGTACCACTGCTCGCAACGTTCTTTAAAAGCGGGCGCTCCTTCTGCAAGTTTCCTATAAACATTTCACACAAGATACATTTTCATCGGTTGGACAGGACCCAGACCTCACTGTCTCATCACTTTATCACCTCATTATCTCAAGACTCGACAGCACATCCCCTCGATAGTCATGGCACCACATACGACGTCTGCTTTGATCTCGACCTGCTCGCCGCAGTCAGACGGTCAGACTTTGCCGTCCTCCACGACTGAGCCATCGAGCTCACATGCACCACGACCGAATTCAATAAGGGGACCATTTTCGCCGTCGAGCATGTTCATGGCAGCGGCAGCGCCATTCCAGACTGCCGTTGGTTCCTGGGGTGCCTCACAGCCGTGGATTTTGATAACGCCGCTGACCGTGAGATCAAATTCTTCTTCTGTTGTTCATACACCTTCTTCATCCTCCTTGTCGCTGTCATCATCGCTTTCATGTACATCACCGCCATCAGTTGTACCGCTGTCAACCGTGCCGCCATCATCTGCACCACGAGCCCTTCTTCGCGAATACTTCTTGCAGAACCCGCCTATTATACCTAAAGAGGAGAGAAAGTCACGTGGGCGCGTGCGGTCGTTGTCTCGGGGTCGCCCAAAGTATGAAGGATGTGCGAGGCGTCGGAAGGATAAGGAGAAGGGAGAAGGTCGCGCCAAATCGGTCCCTCCACACTGCTTCTGCGATACGCCTCCTCCCGATGACAAGATGCCACGTTGCTACGGTTCCTTCGTGGTCGCGTATTACGCCACACGATCGGCGTTCGAGATCGCACGACTCGAAGAGTGGCGTGTACACGAGGACATCAAGCTGAAGCACAGGGCGCTGAATCATGTCGAGTCGGATTTGAGGGACTTGTGGCGGCGTGACAACACTGATAGTAGGACGTATGCTAAGAAACTGGCTACGCGGCTGGATATTTGGGCACAGATGGAGGAGTTGGATCTTGAGCTTGAGTGCGCGATGGAGAGGGTAGCTATCGCTGGGGCGCGCTTGGAAAAGATGAAGGAGCGACGTAGGAGGATTTACCACGTCATCAAGGGCAGGTATGTGCACAGATACTTCCTTGGCTATCTAGACCGGGTGTTGCAACAGCGTTGGAGGAAGGGGGATTCCTCAGCGGCGGTGCAGATGCCGGAAGAAGCCGGGCGCTATGAGAAGTGGTATAAGAAGACTTTCCAGCGGTTGGTGTACTTTCTCAATATTGAAGAGCACGATCTCGTGCTTAGCAAGGAGGAGATGGATGCGTTTGGCTTTCCGGAGGTCGATCGCGATCGCACGGTCGTGTGGCCTGGATTGCAGGCCGATGGTAGTTGGGTGTCTCCTTGCCCGTCGTCTAAACAATGTAGACGTCGTCGAGGTAGGAAAATGTAGCAGATATATGGACAATGCTGTGACCCAGTGTTGAAGTGAATGATGAGGCCGACACCACTTTCTAGTCTACTCGGCCTTGTCACTGGTATCGCATCATGTCTTGACCCAGTCGCTGTTTCCCAATCTCCAGTCTCGTGCCCGACTCTTCACCCGCTACCCGGATCCTCGAGCACAACTAAGCAGATCGAGCGTCTGCATTGAGTCTCATGATCATGGAAATCTCTTGACCACAATATTTCTCGTGCCTCTTCTCTTACCAAGGGCCGTCCTGATCAGGCTGAGCCCAAGGCTGCGCTTGGACATGCCCCACGTCATTGGGCGCCACCTTAGTAAAGCACATCCCGGATGCACCACCACTTGAGCTTCCGTGACAGCCTACAGCCTTCCATCGCACCTGCAACCCTTCCGTGCGGCGTTTCTGCGCATTCTCGCAAACAGTCGCATCTCGCATTTCCCAGTCACACATATCCAGCCTTATCATCTCGTGATCAGGCTCCTTGCCACATCATCGCGCAGATAGATCTGCCCGCCACTCTTTCATCGACATCCACGACAGATCCGCCCGTAGTGGCCTCGCGACCATGTTCCAGACCTTCACGGGGTCGTCGCGGAAGCCTCGCCAGGTGAACCTCGGCGGGCCCAGGAACAACCCCTTCGCAAAGCAGTCCGCCCTGCAGAATGCACAGCAAGAGCGGGAGAACAGACAGCGGGAGCGGGACCGCCTAGCGACGGCGAAGCTGCTGCAGCGGCGATGGAGAGGCTACACCGCACGCAAGCGGATACGGGATCAGTGGAGGCAGCAGTTTGATGAGGCGGAGGCGGGACATGGTGACGAGGACGGGTATGATACGCAAGAGGAGGCGTTGGTGCAGCTGCAGAAGATACTGCAGTTTGCGAATCTGCGGCATGGATCGCCGGATGTGCAGCGCTTGCATCGGTACGTCACGAGATTGCGGACCACGCTGGGGAGTGAAGACGTGATTTGCGCGGGCGGACCGTGGCCGATGGCGTATCTGCGGCTACAGAAGCTGGTGCTCACGCTGATCCGGACGACCAGTGGCGTGGGACCGGATCTGGCACTGAACCTGCTCGCCGTCAAGTTTGTGGGAAGGCAGATCCCGGATCTGGTCGGGAGGAATGCCAGGCTGATCTATGGCGCTATGGCGGGTGTGTTGGAGACGAATCAGACGCAGTTGCAGAAGGAGGATTCGCTGCTTAGCTCTATCACGAGTATTCTGCTTGCTCCGTTGGCGGCGGAAGCAAAGGATCAAGAGGTGGCATATCAGGCGTTTGCGGGCGAGTTCTTGGTGTCAACTGCGGCTACATCACCACCTTTTCATGAGCAATGGCTGAACACACTGGCGGATGAGATCGACCCAGCTCTCCTAGCGGCTGCGGTTGCTACACTCGTCTCAGCGCCTGATTACCATGGCTTCACATTGATGCAGATACCAGCCAGGCGGTACAATCTCCTCGGCGCCTTTATATACATCCACCGACGCGCGCACCGGCTTCACGGCAGTCAGGCAAACACATCACACAAGGAATTTGTCCACGCCATCTCCTCGCTCCTCCTCTCGCTCGCTTCCGAAATCAGCACCTACGATTTGGGCAGCGAGTACACTTCCTCAGCGGTCGAGAATGCGCTCGCCTCGAACAACTTCGCAAGAGAGCAGATGATGTCGTTGGTCAATCAGGAGAGCATACGGAGTCTGCTCGGTGGTGCAACACATTCCATGGCTGGAGGTGGCAGTCCGAGGATGAACAGCGAGGCGAAGCAGTTGGCAACGTACGCGTTGACGTTGCTGAGATTCTTCCCACGAAGAGCGGATGAGATTCGGATGTGGCTGTATATGGGTTCAACGGCAGGCGCATCTGAGTCGAGTCGGATTCCGGCCATCATGTTCTTCTGGCAGGCGGCACGATCATCAATGGTCTTCCACAACATCCGCGACGATGCCAAGTCAGTCATTCGACTGCTCAAGCCACAGCCAGCGTGGAATGGTGGTGATCGGCTGAATGGGCAGCATACAGAGTGGGTGCAGGATGATTGGCGAGTTATACTCATCTTTCTCGAGCTGTACACGTTCGTGCTCAAACTCATGGATGATGAGGAGTTCTTCTCGTCTTCGAATCTGGCATCGAATACGTCTTCGACATCATCGTGGGCGCGCACAAACGCCTTGCCACTTGAAGACGTTAAAGATCTGACACTGTTTCTGAAGAATCTGGGCTTCATCATGTACTTCAACGCGAAGGATATTGTTGAAGAGGCGGAAGCGCACAAGACGGACACCGCCAGCTTGACCAGCTACTTCAAAGTCGCGTCGCCCGAACGCGACGAGCTGAGCGATTTTCCTCGATTGCCAAAGACACCTGAGACAGCGCTTGCTGGGCTGTCAGGCATCAGCATCGATTACGTGAAAGGTCTAGTCACGGGACTATTGCGCATGGTACACGAGCGCGACTCCAGACGCAAATTCTTGCCCAAGGATCACTGGCTGATGACATCCCACTTCGAGATGGACTCATTCATCCCGGACGTGGTCGCTGAGGAAGAGAATCGCCACATGGTTGAAGACGGCGAAGACGAATTTGACGCAGATTGGGAAGACATCGACGACGCAGGATCTGCGTATGTCGGCACAGCGCGCGATCGTAGTATACGCCATCATCAACGTTTGGAAAGACAGCAAAAGAAGATTTCGAGGCGGCGGTATCTACAAGCTGTTGCACCTCGGTCGGAAATCTTGCAGAATATGCCCTTCTTCATCCCCTTCACCACGCGTGTCGAGATCTTCCGCGAGTTTGTGAAGCGAGATCAGTTTCGCAGGCGAGAGGGGATGGTAGATGCGGAGTTGTGGCGCATGAATATGGCGAATAGCTTCAGTAATCCCCACAACCTCGCCAAACACACTGCCACTGTGCGTCGTGGACATGAGTTCGAGGATGCGTTTGACCAATTCTACTCGCTTGGAGAGGGACTGAAGGAGCCGATCCAAATTACATTCATGGACAAGTTCGGGCAACAAGAAGCTGGTATCGATGGCGGAGGCGTGACGAAGGAGTTCTTGACTAGTGTCACAAGCGAGGCTTTCACGCCATCGAATGGACTCGATTTATTCAAGGAGAACGAGCAGCGCCTCTTGTACCCGAACCCCACGGCTGTCGACGAGCAGAGGGAGATACTGGCACAATTCGGAATCAAGCCTCGCACGCCCGAGTTCAACAAGAAGATGTCAGAGCTGATGCAGCGGTACGAGTTCCTCGGTCGGATCGTGGGCAAGTGTCTCTACGAGGGCATACTCGTCGACATCAACTTCGCGCCCTTCTTCCTGCTCAAGTGGGCCTTAACGGGCGGAGATGGCGCGGCCCCACGCGAATCAGGCTACCGCGCCAACCTCAACGATCTGCGCGACATCGATCCCGATCTGTACCGTGGCCTCATCCAGCTGAAGAATTACACGGGCAACGTGGCCGAAGACCTCTCCCTCGACTTCACAATCGCAGATACCTTCACCACGAACTACTCCACGGGCGAGGAGAAGACAGTGACGCAGGACCTGCGCCCCAACGGCGCCGAAATCCCCGTCACCAACGAGAACCGCCTCGTCTACATCTCGTACGTAGCGCGGCACCGGCTCGTCTCGCAGCCGTACGCGCAGACGAACAAGTTCCTCAAGGGACTGAGCAGCATCATCTCCCCCGGCTGGCTGAGCATGTTCAACCAGTCCGAGCTGCAGACCCTCATCTCCGGCACCTCCTTCCCCATCTCCATCCCCGATCTGCGCAAGAACACCGCGTACGGCGGGTTGTACGTCATCGGCGACGACGGGCTCGAGCACCCGACCGTGCAGCTCTTCTGGCGGGTCATGGAGAGTCTGGACGATGCGGATCGAAGGAAGGTGCTGCGGTTTGTGACGAGTACCCCGCGAGCGCCGTTGCTGGGGTTTGGCAGTTTGAATCCGCGGTTCAGTATTAGGGATAGCAGTGAGGATGAGAAGAGGTTGCCCAGCACGAGTACGTGTGTCAATTTGCTTAAGCTACCCCGATACAAGGATGAGAGGGTGTTGAGGGAAAAGCTGCTTTATGCGGTGAACTCGGGGGCTGGGTTTGATTTGTCTTAGGGTGACTATGGATGGGTGACGTTCTGGATGGAGACGGAGGTGGGATGTGGAATTGCTGGATCTTAGCGAGGCGTTCTTAATGATTTATGATGTTTGTAGAAGTTAGACGAATCATCTGAATGAAAACATCATACACCCCGCAGTACAACTTCTGCCCGATTCGGACTCATCGATCCGGGCGCTCGCTCGCTCCACACTTCAGATTACTACAGCGATAGCGATTAAGTGCATCGCTTTGAGCCACCACTTTCTCCGGCTGTTTAATGAAGTAGTGTCCTAAGGGCTTGAAGGGCCTGATCTCCTTCAAAGGCACCTTCTTCTTCGTCTCCTGTGAATAAACCTTCTCAATCAAGATGCCCCTCATCGCACACGTTGTGGCAACGTGTCTATCCCATTCAGCTGAGCCTGAGAGCTCGACTTCACTGCCAGTAAACGTGAACATGCGCATCGAACAGGTGCCAATTAACATGCCAGGCACTCGTTGCTCTAGCCATCCCGAAGTGACAGTACTCTAGCTGGACTCGACGCATGATGCTGGTCTATCGCACTCGTTGATCTTGCTCTTCATGCTGAGCGTGAATGAAAGCGTGATGTATTGGTGGAGAGGGGATACCGAGCCGTCAAATATGGGAAGCTCAACTCGTGCACCGTGATGCTATTCCACCCAGCGCCGATCCAGTTCACGATCGCCCATGACGAATCAGCGTCCAACTTCTCAACCAGGTGCTGAACCAGCTCTTCTTCCCGGCTTGAAGGTGTCAGGCAAGCTTTGGATGCGCCGGTGAAGAGCTTGGTGATGATTCGGTCTGCGGAGTCGCGGTTCGTGAGGTATACTTCCAACCAAACACGCTTGGGAGCCTTCGTGATCAGATCCACGAGCTCGTCCATCTCCTGAGGTGTCGCAAAGTCCTGAATGCGAAGAATCTCTATCCCTTCAATCGCCCCATAGCCCATGGCAAACGCCTCACCCACAGCCGCGAACCATGCCTCTGCTGAGGACTCTTTTGCACCGACCTTAGGACCAGAAGCACGTAGCACGTTGATAGCAAGATGCACAACCTTCGTTGCAAGGTCTTCGCAATCGATGGATTTCACCAGGCGCTTCTGGGCATCGGGCGTCATCTCTTAGAAAGCCATGGGCTCAGGCTCGATGTGCTCTCGCACCCCTGGACTTCGCCATTCAGGCCTCGCTGGTGGCGCATCTTGCTGGAACGACTGAGCCTGCGTCACCCGTGGAACATCAGCCCTGGAACTCACGTCAGTCATAATCGAGGAGGCTAGGAGCCGAAGATGTTGAGCAATCATATACTGGAGCCTTTTGAGGCATGACTCGCTGTATAGTTTGCCTGGGAAGGGAAGACATGACCTTAGGAGCATTTGCGCCTGTATTGCGTTGAGGAGCAAAAGCGGGAAGAGTGGGCTGACTTTCGCGGAGAACTGGATATATGGAGGGCATCAGCTTCTGGCTCAGTATCCCGGAACCGGTACTGCTATGCATGTCTGCATGGATGACTTATTGCGGCTCGTCTAGGACGGACATGTCAGCGGTATCATAATTGGTCTTTCGTGCCATCTCGAAACGCTTCTGCTGACGTGTGCAGGCATAATGATCGCCGTAGCCCTGCTCTACTTGGTACGCAGCAAGATACGCCTTATTATCACTTTGTTTTTGAACGTATGAATTGACGTGGTGCTTGTGCATCTCATCGCTTATGATTACAACGCCGGACGTCTTTTCGTTTGCATGATTGAATTGAGGTGCTGTCTATGTTTCGCCAGAGAGGACGGGAATTGGCTTCAATTATTAAGAGACTTCATGTGCTATCTCCTGAAGTTCTTGCTATGCTTATGCTTTACTTCAGTACGCACCAATGTGCAGCTTGTGCCCCTGCATTCTCAACGTTTCTTCACATGTCTGGTTTTTAAAAGCACGGATTAGATTCGCAACAAATACACAGCGATGGCTGCGCGATCGAGGGACTCGCCACAGGAGAGCCCGAGCACGTGTTCACGGTAGCAACAGTGCGCAGATCAGCCGTGACCGTCGTCGTCGTCACCGTCACAGTAGTAGTTCCAGACGTGCTCGTCAATGTCGTCGTGGAGCCGAGGATTGTGGTATCGGGCAGGGTGGAAGTCAAGATGACGGTGGTGACGGAGAAGGTGACCGAGGGACCGCCGTAGCCTGCATCACGGCGCTGGACGGGGGCTGGAGTTGGCAAGGGTGCGGGTTGTGCGTGACGCTTGCGGCGGTGGCAGGAGCCTCCGTAGCCGTGTGCGCGTGATGCGGTTGTGGCGGGCTGCGAGGCGTCGTCGTGGTCGTATTCGTAGCCATAATCATAGCCGCCGCTCTTCTGCGGGCCCTGCGAGGAGACCGAAGAGGCCTGATCGTAATGGTAGTGACCGCTTGGCTTGGGACCCTTGGACGGAGCATAGGATGGATCGTAGTCAGCGTCGTAGTCCTTACTCTTTGAGGCTGGGAATGAGGGCTCGCCATCGCCATATGGACGCGTGTAGGTCGCCTTCGAGAGCGTGGCTGGGACAGAGGATGGGCCATAGCTGCCGCCGTAGACGTGGCTGTACGACGCACTCAACGCGGAAGACACGTCGTGGTCGCCATCGTGTGAGTAGCTGTATGATGCGGTTGAGGATCTGGCGGATGGAGATCCTGCAGATGAGCTGGATTGGGCAGGTGCGCTGCTGGATACCTTGCTTGAGCTGAGGCTGGAGACAGACGCGCTTGAAGATGCGACGCTGCTGGACGCTTTACTGGAGTTCAAGCTGGCAGAGGAGCTGAGGCTGGCCGAAGAGCTCAGGATGGCAGAAGAGCTCAGGTTGGCAGAAGAGCTCAAACTGGACGAGGAGCTCAGGCTGGAGGACGAGCCGATGCTAGCAGAGGAGCTGAAGCTGGCAGAGGAGCTCATGCTGGAAGTCGAGCTCAAAGACGCGCTTGAGCTGCTGGAGCTCGGGCTAGCAGACGAACTCAAAGACACGCTTGAGCTGCTGGAGCTCGGGCTGGTAGACGAACTCAAAGACGCGCTCGAGCTGACCGAACAGCTGGCATAGCTCGTGCTCGAAGCGCCAGTCAATGTCGTCGTGGGAGTATAGAATTCCGTGGAAGACGGCGTGATGAAGGTGGATGTGAACTCGGCAACAGTCTGCTGAGTGACAGTGGTCGTCGTGGTGAAGCTTGAGCTGTCGCTGCTCGCAATCATGAAGACTGATGTGCCCGCAAGGTCTGTTGTCGTCATGCCTGTAGAGATACCCGCTGTGTCGTACAGTGTGGAAGGCCCGATGAATCGCACTGTTGCGGTGCCCGCTGCGATCGCAGAGTTGGCATAGTCGCAGAGCACCGATCCTGAGTAGGTGGCGGTGATGAAGTCGAACTGCGTCAATGGCACAGGCGAGCAGCTGATGGTGGACTGAGCATTTGCTGCGGCGGGAAACGTGAAGATTGGTGTGATTGACAGGTCCCCGACGAGGGCTTGGTCTCTGATCAGTACGGAAGTTGCATCCACTGGTGTTCTAGCACATACCGGCATCAATGCTTGCTCGAATACCAAAGCTATTCGCATTCTCTGGTATGAAACCATAGGACTCTGTAGGACTTGGGATACCGCCCGCGGGCTCGACACCGTTCTGAAGGTCAGGCGAGGAGAACGTGATACCCATGACTATTTGAGACCTGGTACTGTCGTTGGTCGATATCGAACATCTCAGGAACAACAAATAAAAGAATGGCTGCGGATCGCGTCAACGAGAGACACGCGAAGACCGCTGGTGTTTGATGCTGAACGAGCGTGGTGTACTTCGTGCCGACAACAACAACCTCGAGACAAAACCATGGGGCAGAATCCTGTATATAGGGACATTTATCGATTCTCCTCTATCGTGATCCATTTTTACACTGCATCTGCACTACACATCTGGATCAGGTTAGCATCAGCAGACTGTGGTCGAGATCATCTCGTTTGATGTCTTAGTCGATGCCCAGAATATCATTTTTGGCTAGAAGCAGATCTAAATGATGCAAAGCGTGGTGCGGCTGAAGGATAGGCGCGTGGCATTTGACAGCTCGAGTCCAGATCGAATTGTAACTCTTGAGGATGGGCATTTGGCTCTCGTGCGATCGAGACAGCCAGATCATGCCGTTTTACGCGAACCTTGGTGGATGCTGATGCGATCATCTTGCACAGAGGGTGTGCAAGTTCTGACTGATGCTACCGGATCGCGAGCTGTTTTTCAGCTCATCGATCCCCTTCTGTGTGAGGCTTAAGCTACGGAGGTCGGAGTATAATTGCGATGTCTGAAAGGATCAAAGCGTGCGGTATGACCTCGGTGCTTCTTCAGCCTGAGGCAGTCAGGCCGCTCTCTCACAATCTGTCCATTCTCACGAGCTTCGAATTAAAAGTACAATTGAACCACTCAGCACATTTCAGTGCAATTCGTGTCGCGAGCTGCAGTACTGGGACCTTCGGATGTAAAATCTCGCCTGCACGTCTCTATGCCCAGAGGATCGTACACAGGTTCGACACCAAAATGCAGATGAGTTTGGGACAGCTGCCTCTGCACAAACAAATCCCATTGCTTCGCGAGGTTCTTTCATCAAACTCCACTCTTCTTACTGTGCTCAATGGCGCTGCGACCCTCGAAATTCCAAATTGGTATCTCGCAGGCGGTGCCATCTCCCAGACCATATAGAATCACGTTTCGTCGCTTCCTCCTGAGACAGGCATCCGTGACTACGATCTTGTGTACTACGACGCATCGGACCTATCATACGAGGCAGAGGACAAGGTGATACAAGCGGGCAAGAAATTGTTCGCTGATCTGCCAGTTGAGGTCGAGATTCGCAACCAAGCACGTGTTCATTTGTGGTTCGAGAAGAGATATGGTATGCCATGCTCACCGCATTCGAGTGTCGAAGCTGGCATAGATACGTGGATCTCGACAAGTGCGATGGTTGGAGTAAGACCAGAAGAGGGTTCTGGGGAGTGGACTGTGTATGCGCCAAGGGGACTGTCGGACTACTTCAACATGGTAGTGAGGCCGAATCCAATATTGGGCACAAGAGAAGTGTATGAGCAAAAAGCGGAACGGTGGAAGGCAATCTGGAAGTCGCTGAGCATAGAGCCATGGCCGGCATGAGTCGTCCAGACATAGGAAGCATGCAGAAACATATTGACCAGAATTGTTAGAGACCAGGACATCGATTTTTGAGCTAGAAGTCAGAACAAGTCCGTGGAAATGTCGTGATTCCGATACAAAAGTCAAAAGGCTCACAGAGAGCCCGGTGCGACTGAAGAATGGCCGTGTAGTGTTGAACTGCTGAGTAGCACAGATTCTAACGATCGAAGCTGGGAACACAGCTGCCCCAGGCTAGACTGATTATGGTCCAGGTGTCATCCTACTGCACAATGTATTGTAGGCATGTCGAATTGAGAGCAATATGGGGGCTGCATTTAAGGATTTTGAGCGCATGACCATGATCTACGTTGACATTTGCTCGTTAGGCTTGACTACCTCCTAGTCTCTACTATAGCACTGCGCTGATGTCTTACAGCCTGAGGCATTAGTGGTCACCACTTCACCTCGACACCACGGCGTCACTTGGAACTTATCATCAAACTTCATTACCATGGTCTTTTCCATTGGCTTACCAATACAAACGTGAATTCAGCTCCATGGTAATGCGAGTCTACCTCTAGCTCTGCATTGACAGCGTCCACGGTCAATGCGATCGTCGCGCAGCAAAGCATCAGCCAGGGAAAATATCGCACGCCCTTGGTCTAGTCAACTTTCGTCCCCTCTCAATTCGTTCCTCCCTTCCTTCAAGACAGAATGATCTGTACACGTGAGTGTATTTCTTCTGAAGTTATGGCACCATATTTGTATCCAAGTCCTTAATCACAACTTCGAGGCGACACTACCCAGCGATGGAAAGTCGTCTGCATCAGCCTCATATGCCACGTTCTCTTCCGTGCCTCGAAGCGGCCGTCGCGGATCCTCCGTCACCACTTGAATGCCTCGACGCAGCTCTGCGGCCGGTGAACGTCGAGTCGACTTCGCAGCCCCAGAGCTGTGTGCAGTGGCGATTAGGCGCTCTTCGTCCACCGTGATCCTGAAACACTTCTGCGTGTTGATCAGATTGAGCAAGTCTGGCTTGTTTGCCGGTCCCTGACTCGTGTCGCCGAGGTTTTGAATAGTTTTCGCGCGCTCCGGGCAGTCGAGCCAATTGTGATACACGTCGAATCGTCGACGCCTCAGGCAGTACAGGCATCGACGGTTGCACTCGATCTTGAGGTGGTTACCGCCGCACACATGACATGCCTGCTCAGGGTGGATGTGGATTGTGCTAGACTCCTGGTACAACTCAAGTCGCAGACCATCGACCACACCACCTACCTCGAGCGTCGGATTACCATGGACTTGCAGTTGATCGTACGCTTGGGCGTGGTGAAGAGCAATGGCACAGAGAACGAAGGCGGTGTAAACCGCGTCGTTGGCACCGTTATGACGGCGAGTGTTGTTGATGCCCAGCTTTCGCATAAGGGCCAGAAGTCCTGGTGGCTTCGTAGTACCTGCAAAGTTCCAGCTTAGGATCTGCGTGTCGACCTCTGCCTGGACGTTGAAATGGTCTTTCCAAGCGAAGCCGATCTTGCTGAGTTCGACCGAATCGTTCTCCGCAGCGTGTGCAACGACAATGATGTTCATCTTGGAACTACCGCGTTCGGGTGCGGAGCAGTAGTGAACAGTGTCCACAATGTGCTTGGGGAGGTTCTTGAGTTTGACCCAGTGTGAAGCGCCGAATTCCGAGAAGGCCGCCTGCCACAGACGGTCACCATGGCGATCAGTTTCCCGGGAGATCTGCCACTTGCCGTGTTCATGCACGCGAAGATGGATTGACTTCATTGCGTGTGCAAATGCCTTCAAGAGAGACAGGCCTTGCATCATGAGCTTTCGGACCCGGATCAGAGGCACGACCGCGATACCCATCTCAGTTAGCGTCTTCGTGCGTTCGCCTGTCGAAGTATAACCTGGCGCACTCTCGCTATCATAGATCACCAAGGTGGCGAGCTCGGACGCTCTGTTCATCATGGTTAGCCCCCGCCATGAGGTCAAAGGGTAAGTCGATGCTCACGGTATTGACATGTCGGTAACAGTGTCGAAGCACACGAGCATGGAAGTCATGTGCGTGTTGACTATGATACGAGTCAGTGAATGAACCTCACAAAGGAATTGATATGGAAAGCTTACTCAGATCATTCTTGCGCTCTTCCATGAACTCGCGTCGAAGCTCCTTCTCCTTCTCCCTCTGCTCATAGCGGCGCATGCGCTCGGCATCTCGTTCCGCCTGTCGACGTGCGCGCTCCTCATCCTTTTCAGCTTGACGTTGCGCTTGCTCCTTCGCCTTCCGCGTCATTGTCTTGTAGCTAACGGTCGCCCAGCCAAGCTGATCGTCCTCGGTACATGGCTCGTCTACATCCTCGAACGCTTCCCGCAAGTTGTCGATCTCATTATCGAGGATGGCGTCCATCTCGTTGTCTGAGTCGAAGTCATCCTTCAGAGCGCCGTACCCGTTATTGTCGTTTGGGCGCGCCATGCTGGGCGACTCTTAATCAAGTCGTACGTTCTGCGGTGATGAAATCCTCAGGCAGACTCGCGGCTGTGGATGTTGGCGAATAATCGAAGGCGATTGTGCTCGGCGTTCAGGAGGTGTCGGCGCTTGTTGACTTGTCCTCGCATGGGCTGGGAAACAGAGAGGAAGGTAGGTTACAGCGAGGCCTTTTATAAGACGCGAGCAGGCCACGAAAGATGTGACTGAAATTTGTCACAGAATGCATACACACTTGTTATTGTTCTAGTGTACCCGCCCCAGGCCGAGTACTCAGAAATCAGTCACCTCAAACGTTCGGATCTCCATGATGTGACACAAGTCTGCAAGTGACAATGGTGGTGATGCTCTCACCGTGCTGATACGGTAGCACCTTCTTTCCACCATCTGGAAGTGGCGAGCAACTCCGATATTGGTGGGTTCCATTCGCACTTGGTCTGCCATGATCCGCGACCTGAGTTGTCATACTCAAAGAGAAGTCGACTTAAGACTCCGACCATGTGCTCGAGAAGCCAACGTCTGTGCCCGCATTTCAAAAGCTGTCGCCTTCACATGCAACCGAACGAATTCTCGAGCTCGCTGTGACATACAGTCCGCTGAGGCAATACGTGTCTATATAATCTCACGGAAAGAGCGGGAAAGAATCTCTCGTGCCCAAGGACAATGAGTACACGCAGGGAAGCTGAGCCGCAGCTCCGATGCTGGTAGTCGCTCTATACTTTTATACTGGTAGACATATGTCTGAAAGGCTGTGCCCATTTCTACAAAGCTGATTGCATCCCACAAAACAGGCAAAGGATCTCATTGCTTCATCAAAGTTGCAGCGACAAAGAATCAAGCTTATCGACACTCAGAACGTGCCAGCTGTGCTCATCGCTTCTCGCGCTTCAGCAACAGCATCGCAGTCCAGGAAGACCTCCCTACTCTTCTCCGTCCACAATCCTGCCTCCTTTGGCGGAAGCCGTCCCTTGTAGTACTTCCTAACCTCCTCCTCTGTTCCTGGTACATTCAGACCGCCAGGCCCAGCATTACTCATGACCATCACAAAGTTGCACCGTGGATTCCTCAGTTTATCCCAAACAGCCAACCTTTGCCTCACTGCCCCACCATCACCAGCTCGCACTCCTTCCATAATCGTACCCAGCGCAGCAGCCGACTCAACAGCAACCGTCAACCCCGCGGCGTGTGTGGGCAGCATGACGTGTGCCGCATCGCCGATTATACAGGTTCGTCCCCGCACGAAAGTCTGGAGGGGTTCCCGTTTCATGGCATGATGTACTTTAACAGCTTCGTCTTTGCACAAACGAACAATTGCCTTAACATCCTCGTGACAATTCTCACCTAGAGCGTCGAGAGCCTGCGCCACTGAAGCCTGTGAGTTCCAAACATCGGATTCGTCTTGATCTTGTCGTGTAGGATGCACAAGGGCGCAGTTGAGGAGGCTGTTGTTGCGGCAGGGGTAGTTCATGAAGAGCACATCTGCGGATGGATTGAGGAGGATCCTGAAGCCAGTCTGCTTGTCGTCGTAGAAGTGGGCTGTCTGTGGGGTGGAGAGGATGCTTGACATAGGTATTAGGAAGCGGAAGATGGATCGTCCGGTGGACATTGCTTCGTCTGGGGTGTCGGTGAACAAGCTATTCAGTGTGCTCTGTGGTTACTTGGTCAGCTCGTGATTGACAGTACAACTGCAAGCGCTTACGTGTGCGCCATCGGCGACGACTACAAGATCACTCTTGACCTGCTCACCATACTCGAACTTCACGATGCCCTTCTCAGGCTCGACACCGATCACCATCCTCCCTAGTATAACCTTTGCCGGCACTCCATCTCCACTCTCACCTCTTGCGGCCTCTAACAGTAATCGATGCAAATCCGCACGATGAAAGAACAGACTCGGAAACCCAAATGTCCCCACCAAATCTAGATAGGTCTCTTCAACAATCTTCACCAGATCATCCGCTTTCCAAATAATCATCTGATCATTCCTCGTTGGCTCCGCTGTGGCATAGTCGATGTTCCAGTGGGTGAATGCGCGGATGGCCGGAGGATTAACTGTGATTGCTGCGCCAGTCTCGTTGGCGAACTGGGAGCGCTCGTAGAGCGTTACTGACCAGCCTGCCCGGCGTAGAGCTATCGCTGATGATAGACCGGCGAGACCGGCGCCGATCACCGAGGCTGTTGGTTGAACTTGTGATGGCATGGTCGGAATCGTTTGTGGACCGATCTGATTGAAGTTGCGCTCCTGTGCAGAGAGGCAGCAAGTATGATTAATATAATTGAGGACCTGGGGCCATTATACGCAGAGCACGAACCCAAGGCAATATACTCGCATAGTACTTGACTTACGTCTGACAAGCTCAAGGTCCGCAAAGCTTGATCGCAGATCATGGCTCATAGTGACAGCCATCGCGCAGATACGAAAGGTGCGACGGCCAATGAGACCTGATCTGGGTATGCAGGAGTGATGTACGGTCGAAGAATAGCTCCCGTCCGAGCCAGAAGTATCAGCTTCGTGCCCAAATCGGCACGCTTATGTCACCAGTCAATCATTGCCGCATTAGGGTTGTATTCGGCATCAATGGGGTAGGATAGCGCATGAAGACACGAGAGCTGTCTTGCGAACAAAGAGTTTACGGTATGGCTCGAACGACTCGAAAATGGTGATTGTGACGCCCAGCTCAAGAACGAGTCTTTCTCTCGAGCAAGCGCACGTGACTTTAAAGCTAGGTCTGGACACAGGTATCAAGCACAAGTCCACAGCTCTGTCTTGACCGTGGTAAGCTCTCTAGAGCCATTGCTTGTTTCCGAAATGGCTGACAAAAGCTCCACCAAACTCCTTCACCGTAGCTTTGTGCGCAAGTGTCAGAACAGTCTCTACAGAGTCCTTCATCGTGGTCGGGCCCTTGAAATTGGGCTGATATCGCATGAACGACTGCACCATGGGCGCGACAAGTTTCTGCTCCTCTTCCGTCACAAGAACAGCTTCAGTCAGTACGTGGTTTTACTGATAGCGGGAGCGGTAACGACATACTCTGCTTGCCCTCGCTTGTGTCCACAAACCCCGGGCTGACGGACATGAACAAGATCCCTTCCGCCTTATACGCGACATTGTACTTCGCAATAAGCGCATTGACAGCCGCCTTGCTGATGGAGTAAGGTCCCGACATGCCGACCTCGAACTCGTTGATCAGATCCACATCGGCCATGCCAGAGGAGATGGTGATGACCTTCTTCGTCTTGCTCTTCTTGATCAAAGGCAGGAAGGTATCAATGGTGAGAGCAGTACCGACGACGTTCACTGAGATGGCTTCCAATAGATCTTCCTTGAGGATATCGGGCTTGCCCTCGAAGAATGACATGTCATAGAGCGCGGACCGCTCCGGCGCCATCGCCGCATTGTTGATCAAGACATCGAGACCATTCTCTCCCGTCGCCTTGGCGATTTCAGCAGCGGCGGCTTGTAAAGCGGGAACGTCTGTGATATCTGCTGAGAAGATGGTGACGTTCTTGATGCCGTCCTTGGCCAGGCGTTCCTCAGTGGCTGCCTTGTTTCGAACGAGGCCGAAGACGGCGTTTGACTTGTCTTGAGCAAGTTGACGGACGAACTCGTACTAGATATCGTGTTAGTCATGCTGAAACGGAATCCGATTGATAGTTGGTGGTCGTACCCCGAGTCCACGAGAAGCACCGGCGACGACGTAGGAAGGCATCTTGTCTGCTGGATCTAATGGTGTTTTGGAGGCTGGAGTCGAAGACTGTGGTAGTGCTCTAGAGTGATGTGAAGTTTATTGGGGTTGTTAATGATGTTTGAAGCAAGCATGCGCGGGCTCTGCCTTTATACACTATCTTGCTGGACGGACAAGAAAGCGACCCACTTATCCGCATGGTCGGACAAGTCACCGGCAGCGGGCTTCCATGACAAATGCACCGTTGCTTTTGTGATACAACCATTACCCGCTCATGATCGTGATGGATCATGCGAAGTTTCGTAGTCGCTGTCGTCGGATTATTCACCTCCTCATCCTCTGGCATCTTTCTGCGAGACGCTAGCCCTTGTCGGACTAGCCTGGGACAGCCTCGTGGAGGCCCCGATGAGGTGTGGAGATCGGCTGTTCCAAGTTGCTTCGCAGACATTGGCAACATTGGTAAGCCGGACGAGAATGAGACACACTCCCTTTGCTGATTCATGCAACATGTATCAGCCATGGTCTAAGCATAGGAGGCAGACATCCTTCGTACTAGCAGGCAGCAGACCGGATTGACGAGACCACATCGAACAGCTCGCCTGTCTCCAGAGATTTTTCGAGCTCCCAGATTGATTCGAACCGGCTTCAGACGAATGAAGGTAGCCTTCGGCTTTGGCTAATGATACCGTCCATCTTGGTAACATACCCGATTTCCTCGCCCGTATCAAGATCACTATGGATCCAGAACTTCTCCATCAACCGCTGCGCAACATCCAGATTCGCGATGCGTCTCCGTCCCTGCGTGGGGCGGACCAGCTCCAGAACAAGCAATCTCTCCTCATCATCGCGAGCTTCGCAGCCAATGATCAGGAGAGGGAAACTCCGCTCGCACGTCTGCAGTTCGCGAATGATGGTGAAGGCTGCATCGGTTATGCTTGTGAGCTTGGGCGAGGAGGATGGGAGCGAAAGGCATGCGCGGTAGAGATATACCAGTCCAGCAAGCCGGTATAATTCCGCAATCTTCGTCGTTTCCTCACTAGGGAACAGCGTCTCCATGGGAACATACTGTCGCGCATGCACCAGCTTCCTCTCCAGACGCTCAATATCCTCCCTACCCTCAGCACGACCATTAAATACGAAATCACACACTCCCGCGATTGCCTCAAGGACCTCAGCCGAGCAACCAGCGGTCGCCATGATCTTCTCCGACTCATCGCACAGCCGCAGCGCTTGACGGACCTGGTGATCGTTCGAGCACGCAATCATGCCCTCGCTGCGGTGGGACCAATGCCCTGCACTGAAACGCGATACGGCGTCGTGGTAGAACATCCATTCGAGGAGGATGCGGACGTCGCCTGTGTAGCTTCGGTCGAGAGAGTAGACGTAGCGCGCGGCCTTTTTGGCGTTGCATACGTGGGCCGCCCAGTCTGCTTGCTCTGTTGGGGAGGAGGGGTCGTTCATCTGAACTCATCTGAGCATATTAGGGGATTATGTTGGTGAGGCGGGCATACCTCGAACAATCCGAGCAGCAGACCTGCGGCTATATGCTGCAATCTCTCCTTCGTGTCGGCAAACTCTTGCAGCGAATGTGAGAACGTCAACGCACGAACCGCCTTCCTCTTGTACTTTACGGCTGCCGCGGGACCATTGACATGCAGCGCCGTCAATGCATACAACGCCTGACGTACAGCGACAGATGAGGCTGAGCTGTCGGTAAAGGACATGGAGAGAAGCAGGCTTGGAAAGCGCTCATCAGTTGCAGATGTAAGCATGGCGCCTGCATCATATTGGTAGTAAGCTATAAGCTTCTCGTCGAAGACGTCGCCGTCCGAGGGAATCCATGATAGCCCGAATGGTATGCCAGTAACGCCGTCTAATCGATGATACAGGCCTGAAAGGTACAGCTCCACATCAGTGCCGCTGGATCTTTTCATCGACGACAAGGCGACATGATGCAAGACTACATCAGCAGTTCCGGTGCTCAAGAAGTGAGCATGCGATATATGACGCGATGCTCGATGGTGCGTTATTCGTCGGTCTTGATGCTTAAGCAGTACAGTCCGTCGCTTGTCATCCTTCCGTGGCCAAGAAAGTTGCAGCCCATACTGACATGCCGATCCTGTTCGGATGCAGTGGACACAAGACGGTAGTCCTAGGTCGCAGCGGATCTTTCGCTCTTATTGACCGTCAATTATTTGGGGATGCTTCGCCAATGGTATTGATGCTCACTTTTGCATGCCCAGCAAGCTCGTCCCATGGCTCGATACGCGTCAGAGCAACTTCAAGTCGGGTGAACAGAATAGATGGCCGTTCCAAGCAGGTCATGAGAAGGCTGATGGGTTGATAGATACATCAGCATCACAGTACATTAATCAGCTTTCGTTGACATCTCGTCCGCTCAAGCTCGGCGCGGCTGGATCAAATCATCAGCAGCAATTGCATCCTTCACCACAAGGCAAGCAATGAAGATGTCAATAGCTCAGATACTAGCATAAAACAAGCAAAATAGTGAAAGCGATTCCATCGTCATCGCCAGCACCGCGTGAAGACGACCAATTTTAGCGCACAGATCAGCGGGTGGGTTGGTCACTCGCTCACGACCAGGGTTCAGCCGAGGCCCGGGGAAAGTGCAACCCCAAGACATCTGAGCCTCTCATCTGCAAGTGAGGAAGCTGCATTCCAACCACCTAATAACACCGTTCCCCTCCGCACCTGCCCGTCCAATCCACTCACGATGACGACACCCAATTGACGAACAATCATTCTCGCAACGTAACCGGACTCCCTGCAGGATAAGATCGAGACAAAGATGAACACGACCGAAGTGATGCCCACGGTCCAAGAGGATGCGTGGGCCAACGGATCCGGCATGCTCTCCTCCACGGGCTCGCTCACCCACTCCCGTAACCAGACCTCGCACATAGCAAAGACGTACCGGCAAGCCGCGAACCTGTATCTGACCCGCCGGCTGCCCGAAGCCCTCTCCACCATCGAGGCCATCGTGCTCCCTCCCCAGCGGCAGAATCCCTACGGCAATGGCGAGTCGAATGGCCATCATACTGCTGCGCCGCAACAAGCGCCCGTGGCGAGCGCGAGTCGTGGGACGAGGATTAAGGTGTGGAGTTTTTATCTGACGTTCCTGAATAGCGTTGTTGAGTTGGGGCCGGAGGAGGGGAAACACGCGTTTGGCAGCGTGCGGTGGAAGGCGCTGGTTAGCAAGGCGCGAGAGGGGACTGTATGGGAGGATATCGTACGGGATGGGTATGGCGGAAATGAAGGCGCCGTGGATGCCGACGTGGTGATCAATCTGTGAGTCTCATTCGACGCCCTCTTTCTGTCGCTCGGGTATCATGACGAGGCATTAATGAACATACAGAGCAACTCTCCTCCTTACGCACTCACCAACCCAAACACTCAACCAAACGCGCCTCGAATCCTACTTCGCCGCCATCTCCCAACCGACCTTCGACATCGCCGCGCACCTCTCCCACAGCTCACGAGGCGGCTTCGGCATGGGCCGTCGCCCGTCCGCACACGCATCAGGCACAAACACCCCGCGCGACCTAAACTCCAACATCAAGCTGCTCGAACTGTATACCCTGCACGTCCTGCCTCGAAATAACGAGTGGGACTACGCCCGCGAGTTCATCCTCATGAGCGAGGTGCTCGACGACGAGCGAAAGGAGGCGTTCCTGCAGGCACTGCACGGACTGAAGGAGGAGCAAGAAGGCAATGCGAAGCGCGAGAAGGAGTTGCAGAAGCTGCAGCGCGAGCAACTGGAGGAGCAGAGGCGTCAACAAGCCGCCGAAGAAGCGCGAAGGAGGGAGGAGGAGGATATGGCGAGGCAGAGGAGGAGAGAGCAGCAACGGCCACCGGATGAGACGCCGAGTAGTGGCGGTGCTCCCACAAGTCCGTCAAGCCGACCCAGACCTTCGGGCGCAATTCCTAGCTCTTCATCGAAGAAGAACACCCAAGTTTCGAGGCCGGCACAAAACCGAGCTTCAAATCAGCCGTCCAGGAACACGCCGGCGCAGAATCAGACTCTCCTCAAGCGTGCAGCGGCCATGTTCGCGAGCTTGCAGACGCTTGTGCTGAATATGGGACAGGGCATGGCCAAGAATCCGATGGCTATGATGCGCATGCTTCTGTTCCTGCTTATGTTCGCCTTTGCGTTTGGTCGGAGAGATGTTAGAGAGCGGATCAAGCGTGTAACGGGGAAGGCATGGGACAAAATCGCCGCCACCATGGGCATGGGGACGAAAGTGTCCTATATCTAATCCAGCTTCAGCAAGCCAATATTGAGTGGCATCGATGAACTGAAGGACGCATCTTGACGGCGTTCCAAGGTCATAAGATATGTTTGGGAGATTCATGGTGGATATTTGGGGGCATCTCCTCTTGCATAATTGTAGCATCTATTCGTGTGTGTATCTGAGACGACACATGCGCTGCGCCCTCTGTGTACGCATAATCATCGTCATCTAGTGCTAGCCTATCCCATCAAATGCAGCGCTAAGGAATGCATTGGTTGTTCTATCCATTCCTCAGCCCATTGTTGATGCCATCGCAAAAGCATAGTGCACATCGATGATCGCGTGTTGAGCGATATTTTTGCATCTGGATGAGCTAGCCATCGAAGCCCCAAGGTGAAACCTCGGATGGCAGCGGGTCTTCTTGATCGTTATTAGACCTTGACCGATTTGCGTATTCCTCGTCATTATTGGAGCTCGACCGCCGATTCGCCCTACGAGCGCTCCAGCGCACTGACGAGAGGTTCGACTTAAGTCCCTTCTTGCTACCAAGACAGTCAGCACACCGTCTCATCCCGAATAGCCCATAAGACTCTGCATCGTCTCTCTTAATCCATGACCATGACCGTGTCCCATCCCACCCCCATCACCACCATCCTCTAGCAGATCGCCCACGCCTCCATACCCGCCTTGTCCTGGACCACCGCGCCCGCCTCGTCCCTGCCGCGGCTCTGAGAGCTGCCACTTCTTGCCTAGCTCTTTGGCGTCTTGTATTGTGCGCGTTAGGCTTGAGAGAAGGGAGATGAGTTCGACGTCTGAAGCTGTTTGCTCTGATTCGCGCGTGAATGAGGCGGTGTCTGGTGGTGTGAGGAGCGGGAGACGAGCTAGTAGAGCAGAGATGGAGCGCAGTGTTGGGTGGTTGAGTGTCGCCGCTTGTGATGGGTCCAGCGGTATTGACGAGTCCGAGAGGTAGCTGAGTGGAAGGGATTGAAGGTATGCCGTGAGCAGATTGAGTCGCGACTGTAGCATCTTGATCGCGTTCGCTTTTGCGGACAGCGAGGTGATGAGTTCGTCCTCTTCGGGTGTGAGGTAGGTCTGCTCGCCTCCTGTCGTACTCGCGCCGTTCGTGCTCGCTTTCTCCTTCCCATTGCTCTTCTTACTGCTCTCCGCAGCGCCATTGTGCACTTTCGCGAAGGAAGTGTCCACGGCTGTCGCGTTGCCGCCACCGCGCGCAACGAAATCTACGCTGATCATCTCCGCTTCACCAGTCTCAACTGTGTACCGCACCTCCCTGTACCTGAGATTCTGACTACGCTCATCTCCGCCATCAACTTCCATGCTATTGTTGTCATTCGTCCAGAGCGTCTCGTAGATGGTGAGGGGAAGCTTGCCGGCCGCACCACTCGACTCATCCACCATATCTGGGTGAAAGAGAAGTAGTGGCGCCGACTCGAGGCTATGCTCTGTTTGAACCTGCAGTTGAGCGGGGAGGTGGCGCGCCTCGGGACCAGAGGAGGCGCCGATGGTCCACCAGCCTACGAGGTCGAGTTGCGGGTTCTTGTGACATTCCTTGTCTATTTCAGTATCATTAGCTCTGGCCTTCCACAGCTTCTGCGCATGAAGATGGCAACGCACACATATTCAGCCGATCCTGGAACCACTCGCGATCGAACTGCACCTGCCCATCAGACCCCACCACGACTTTACTGTCAAACGCCACCTCCATGGTGATCTCGCGGCCATTCTGCTGTCCGAGGATCGCGCCCGCTATGGGTGTGTGCTGCTTGCGTAATGTGCGGCGCGCGATGGTATCTGAGATTGTGAGGATGACGAGCGGGTGCAGTTGGATCGCGGGCGAGGTGTCGGAGGGCGAGGTGCTCGCGAGCAGCGGGTTGGAGGCGGCTTCCGCCATGATTGATGCTGTGATTTGTCCGACTTGTGGCTTTGATCGTGGCTTCACTATAGCTTTAGCAGGAGATGGGTGAAGGAGTGGTTCTGAGAAGCGTGGTGTTTCGGTTGTGTCTGCAGCCTTGCAGTTGAAGATGATGGAAGCTCGGACATAATTCGCCGGCGTGGAGGCCTGGAAGCCCCACAGTCACGTGGCTCTCAGCCTTGCCCGATATGAGGGAAATTGGCTGATGTTCAGCCTGATGTAGGAGCCGGAAGAATAGTGCGAGCAGTCTATTGAATAGCGACCTGATTTTGCAAGATGTCGCTGTTGAATTCTCCCTATGTACGAAGCCCCGCAATTATTCTGAGGCCCATAGCGTTAATAGCAAATCCCGCTCTCCTAGCTAGGCGCTCACATTCTCGACCTCATAAGTCCTTGATCTCGTAGACTTCATACGCAACCTCCTCATACGGATGAGCTCTACTAGCTGTCAGCTCCAGTTTCAACGTGCCCGGCCAGTCCAATCCCTTACTCCTTGAGCGCCGCAACGGCCTTTCTCGCCACATCCTCACCCACACACAACGTCTCCACCCTCCACTCGTCAACCTTCTCCAAAATCCCCACTTGGCCAATGACTGGATTTGCCGTACTGCCCGGGCGGAACTGGCCGGTGCCTCTTGTCTGCCATGCGACTTCTGTGTACTTTCCTGGACCAGGGCAGCTGCCCGCGCCTGTTGAAAAGACGGCCGCTTTCACGCTCTCGAGTGCTTCATCGGGCACGAAGAAGACGAGCTTGTACTTTGTGGGCGTCATCGTGGATGTCGCTCGTTGAACACGGGAGATATGTAAAAGTTGCTGAGCTCGAAGGAACACTTGAGGACTTTGATGCTTGGCTAAGCGAAATTCAGCTCCACACTGTTGCTTTCAATTTGGGTCGGCACGCTAACTAGTTGAACTGATGGCTATAGGAGTATTTGATGAATGTGTGTGAATTGAATGAGATCTAGTCCTCGTAACATGCGATATCGTACTGTACAATGCCCCAACCATCCCAGAGGAGAATCCAATTAAATGCCCATCCAAAACCCATCAGTACGTAGGTGCGTAAAGAGTATCACGAATATCCAAACCCATCAGTCAAACAAGCAATCAAGCAGGAACGCCACAACCATGCTCCACAACATTCTGGCACATCTTCAAGAACAACGGACGCACAATCTCGCGATGCAGTGGGATAAGCGAGAACAGCAGGCTGGCCACGATATCGAGGATGTCCGAGCGCGAGATCTCGGGGTAGTGCTCGCGCACGAACGGCCAGTAGACCTCGTCTTGCAGGTCCTTGAGCATGATTCTGTCTGCTGGCTGGATGAGCTGGGCGAGGACCTCGTCCGCAGAGCCGTCGCGGAGGTCCTCGTCGCTCGCGAGGGTGATGTGGTCGTACCCCTGTAGTGACTGCAAGATCTTCGCCAGATCGTACGTCTTGTCACCTGCCGTGGTGAGCGTGGATCCGAGCTGCGAGCGCACGTCCAGGAGGTAGACTTTGCGCTCCTCCTCATTGAGGATGGCATTGCTGAAGACGGGGTCACCATGAATGACTTGCGCAAAGGTAGCCCGTCGGTCAGACTCATAGCCCGTCAAGCGCGTGACCAGCGTGTTCAAGAGCGACGAGGTGACCTGCTTGCCCAGCGCCGCATAATCAGAGCTATACTCCTCAAACCTTGACTTGAGCTTGCGCGCATAATTGTCATACAACTCCGGCGAATCCTCGGAAATGGGCTTCTTGTCGCGGCCGAAGCTGCGCTTGGCGATGAGCAGCTTGAGCTCGTCGGGAATGGGCAGGTGATTGGTGCACTTGGCCGTCGCGGTGTGGATACCGTGGACGGTGTTCAGGAGGGCCGAGAGTCGGCCCGATGTTAGCGAGCGACCTACGAACATGTGCGAGAAGGTCGTGCCCTTGAGCTTCTGCATCGTGATGCTGTAGGTGCTCGTCTCGGCCATGTAGCTGATCTCGTGCACGGTGGGGAAGTGTTGCGCGACTTGATCGGGCATGTGGCTGTAGAAGAACATCTCGCCTAGGATCTGATTGGCGCTTGAGCTCTTGACCACGCGCTGGCCGACGATTTGGATGTGGTTGAAGGACCTGCTGGCGACGATGCCTGCCTTCTTCGCGTTCTGCACATCTGCCAGGCCCTTGTCCGCTGCATCATCTTCCGCAATCCAGCCGAGTTCTTGGTAGGTGTCCAGGTTGGCGTGGACGGCCAGATCATCGACATAGACATCGGCATATGGCTTGCCAAAGAAGACCTCGTGGTATGGAATGTTATACCGCTTGAGCTGGTCAAAAGTCGTCACTCCTACGTCTGCAAGCACTGCACCGACATTGCCATCGTGTGTGCGCATTCGTCTGGCGGTTTGCTATGGGGTTTATCAGTTTTGTAGAATTCGAAATGCCACTTTGCACTTACAATGATAATGTGGTGTCCGGCGCCGTGCAGCGCCCTGACAAGCTCGATGTTCTTCCATAGTGGTGGACATGTCGAGTAATCGCCCTTCACCAGTGGCACCCCAACAAGGGTCATGTCCAAGTCGAAGCAGAACCTTCGCTTCTTGATCGCGATCTGATTGCTGCCATTCTTATCCTGCGACCTCAATTTCTTCAGGAAGTCCCTCAGTTGTGCAGGGGTACCCACACAGCTGAAGTCGTCCGTGGTGATTGGAATACCCAAGAATTGCACATTGCCCTTCTTGATCATCATTTCGATGAGCTGACTGGTGTAGTATTCGCCGACCTTGTCGTCCGTGCCATTTATCTTCGAGTCAAGCAGAGTCGCTGCCCACCTCTTCAAGGCGTTCGCCGATGGGAAAACATATGCGCCCGAGTTTGCCTTGCGGGAGATAGCTCGCTTCTCTTGCAAGTCATGGATGACTTCTCGCCCTGCGGAGTTGGTCTCGGTCTTGATGTAGGAGAAGAGTGGCTCGGTGCCCGTGTCGGGAAAGTAGAAGCAGCCGCCATGCTGTGGAGGCAGCTTGCGCACGCGCGAAAGGACGTCGGTGAAATAGATGGTGTCGCAGTCTAGAGATACTGTTCGCTTGTAAAGACAGTCTCGTGGCATAGATTGCGACACGATGAAGAGCTAGAAGAATGACAGCATTAGTCTCCGGCGCTATAAATTATCTCGGAGATGTGTCCGGTCACTCACAGTTTCTGTTGCTCCTTTCGTCAAATAGTGCAGATACACCAGTCTCACATCAATGTTGGGGAACCATTTTCTCATGAGCTGTGTAAGTTGGAATTCGCTCTCGACGCTGTCGTTGACGGCGATCCACAGGGTATCGCCCTGGCGCAACGAAAGACGCTCGATCAGCCAACATATCATAGGCTTGCCCACGATATTGATAAGAGGCTTTGGAAATCTGTATCCTTCCTTCTGAAATCTTGATCCAACACCACCCAGGGGAATGATCACATTCAGATGCTCGAGTGGATTTGGCGACAGCGGGGGCTCCTCCAAAGTGCTCAATCGTGAAGATGTCGGTGTAGGTCCATTGATGGCCAAAGATGTGGGCGTAATCGTCACCGATCGTGATCTTGAGTGAATCATCTTTGCAGTGTGTATTGGTGAGTCGGAAAGGACAGAACTCTTCGATCAAGGAGTCGAGAAGAGAGGACAGCAAGGGCTGAAGTACAATTTTTGTTTTCAGCCTCGAATGTCCCGCCTGTCAAGGGGTCAATGAATCGTTCCTTGCATGGTTGTGTCTGGAGCGCCATGGCACAGGCTCCTACCAATCGTGATCCAAAGCTTGTACGCAACCTTTCTTTAGCAACTGCACCTGGGAATTGATCTGCTAGAAAGATTTGGGTTTAGACAGTCCCGTATGAACCACCCTTTGTGATATGCAACCCCCTTATGGAGCTGAGGGATCGCCGAGAGCTTCAAGATGTCCTTCCGTGATGAGACCCACCAGAGCTGAAAAGAAGCGAGAAACGCTTTGATGAGAAAGCCACGCGGCAGCTGATGAAGTTAGACGCGAGGAGATCGTCTAGAACAAGGAGAAAACTGGCGCATTATTATCCAAGAACGCCTATCACGCCCACGTGCAGTCGAAACGAACGATTGGGTCAAGAGGGTGTCGCCTTGCACGCAACAGCCTTGCGTCTTGGGTGGTACAAAAATAGAGCCTTATGCTGACCCCTTCGAGAATATATTCCAGCTTGGCCTCGTTCATATCAAGGATTGCCTCCAGGTTGTTGCTCACAAGATCTCGTCCATCGTACCGTCGAACATTGCTTGCTCACACGCGCTCGCTAAAGGGACGATAGACTAAGGCAGAGCTATGTGGATGACATCTGCTAGGACTCCTCCTGACAGTGCAGCCATTCCTTTTGGGAATCTGTGGCGGATCCAGATCTGCAACCTCCATGAGCACGATCATGGTCCGGCACGAAACAAGGGTCTTCCAAGCAACGCAAGATAATTCATGCCAGGATGCTGTCGTCCCCTTGTTCGAAACATCGCGTTTGCAAGGGCTTAATTGCTGATTCATTGCATCGATTATTGGTGGTGCGAACTATTGCCAAATAGTCCTCTCAGCTCTGGATGATAATAATTCGTGACGGTAGATGAGAAGAGAACTTTGGATGCCGGCTTTCTTGTTCGGGCTTGAGCCGGGACAAGTATCTTCAGCTCGTGCTTGGTATTCGTAGAGGCTGAGAAAATTCTCAACAACGGCAAAGCTCCTCGAGATCCTCGTCACGCCACGGAGCTTAAGCTGCAACTGGCGAACCACGAATCCTTGGAGGTGTTTCGTGTTTCCGTCCGATAAGAGCACAAATCTCGGGATGCGAGCCTGAACCGGGTACTGAGACTGTTATCTGAAGCAGAAGGATCCATCTGATGATGAGCTCTTCAGAAAAACGCGTTAACCCATACGTAATCGTCGTCGAAGGACAGAATTTGCTGCACGGCGCTTCAGCACGATGCAGGTACAAAAGAGAGGTTCTCAGCTCTCGCTTCCTGATTCATGAAGTGTCCACAAGCGAGTGATGTCCATTGGATGATAAGGACAGGCCTGGGCAAAGACATGCACGGAAGAGGAGCGGGTTGACAGCTGGTTGGGACAAGTGATTTGCGCGGCCTGCGGGAGCGGCTTGCGCTAAGCTTCATGTCGTTAGAGCCTCATCCCGCGCGCATCCCGCGTTCAGTATAGCATCATGCAAATCTAGATCGTTGCGTCTTCGACTTGTGCGACAAGACAATGCCTGTGGCTGATGGCAAAGTCCGAGTCTCATAGCTGAGTCTACCCCTGATGCTTACAGAAATGATAAGGACTACCGTACCTGTGATTGTGATACTGCACGCCATGCAAGGGGAATGAAATGGAGAACATTCCGTGCGACATGTTGGCCCAGCTAAGCGCGGACAAGCTTCTCGACCGTCCATTCGATTCCTTCCATTGATGTAGTAGTCGTGCTGCATGTCTAACTCATAGCAGACTTCTCTGCACATTGTGCTCCTCATGGCGAGCTGCGACAGCGATGAGAGGACACTGGCTGGAGGGGCGTCAGATCCTCCCTCAAGAGCATCGAGCTTGGACTTCGAAGATCCTGCGTGGCAGAAACTCACTCACACCAGACGGACCACACTCGACCGGCGGCGTAACCTACGTGTGATTGGTATATGTTCCGCCATTCTTTTGGTGGTACTTGTCATTCTGTCGCATGTCGGCACCAGGACGACATCACAAGTCCAGAGTTCTAGCACATCTTTTCAGACCGAGCCATGGCCCTACACACCTGATGACTTCATAACAGAGGTGGAAGGGTCGCCTGCGAAGACACCAGTGGATGATGAGATTCCTGAGCCTGAGGAAGTCCACAAAGGTGTGGAGGGAGGCGGCGACGACGAGCGACCCTCCGATGCGCCAGAACCCGATCAAACGCGACCGGAAGGCACAGATGATCTAGATGATCCAGATGATCCAGAAAATTCACGAGACCCTGAAGACCCAGACGACCAGGAGGGCTCTCCGGAGGATGATGCGATAGACGACCTCGAAATTGTCAAGATTAAGACGACCCACGATCGCGAAAGCTCGCTCGAAGAAGACTTTCAAGATGCTCTTGCAATCGACGGCTTGGAGCCTGGCGACCTTCTCACCACAGAGATACCAGTGGTAGCCAACAAGGATCGATCGCACTTCCTGCGACTCGAGAAGGATGGCAACCTCAAGCTGTACCGTTTCGTTGAGTCAGGTGTACATTACAATGCCACTGAGCTTATCTGGACGCTGGGCTCTGGAAACATCGATACGAAGACCATCAAGAATGACAATGTCATGCGCCTGAGTGAGGATGGCGTTTTATCTGTCGTGCAGGTATTCAAGCAGGAGAAGAAGGGAAAAAGGCAGTCGTCCGAGAAACTGCTGTGGCACAGCGATCTACTACCGGAGTGTAAATCACCAGACCCGCATGGCGGAAACGTTGGCCAGGTCGAGCCAAAGTTCAATATCCTCGCAGACGGCGAAATTGTCATCGAAGGCCGGTGCTCGATCTATACCCCGCCCAAGAAGACCGCCGGAAAGCTCGCCTTGCTAGTCTCCGGTCTCTACCGCACGAACGCACAAGTCTGCAAGACACACGTCGAATACATTGCGGAAAATCCTGGTGCTGAGAGAGTGGACATCTTTGTCTACGCGCTGTACGAAGAGAAGGATGTCGAGGGCGATACCACCGTAGAAGACCTCGAGCAATCTATTCGTGATTGCTATGGCCATTATCTGCGAACATTGACGCTCAAGGCTGAGTCCGACGTTAAGGAAGACTACCCGGACAAGGTTGACTCCAACTGTGGTCGAATGCATCGCATAAACTCACAGCTCAAGACGCTGTATTTGAGTGGGCTCGATTGGTGGGAATGGAGCGTCACCAGAGGTGTACGGCACGACTCTGTACTCCGCGTACGGACAGACCACGAATTCCATGGGGGTGATAAGCCAGAGTTCAAGCCCGTGGAGCATATGAAGGGCAATGAGCTGGTGATGACGCCGATTGCTGGCGGATCACCGACGCCTCTCCAGCAACATTGGTTCTGCTCGAATCCGTTCGGATCGGTGGATATTGGTAAGCACAATCCGCCGTATTGTGTTCAAGACGACACTAACCCGGTCTTCAGCTATCTCCGATCAACTAGCTTATGGCCCACCATCGGCGATGCGGTATTTCCTGATGATGTATCAGGATATTCGTAACGTCATTGGCATGTCTGTCCCAGCCAACAAAGCATACCGAGGCAATTGGCTGTGTTTGGACATGCCGACGGGTCCAGAGAAAGACCAGTGCACACATATCGAGTACTGCACAGTCGAATGTGCGCTTAGCTGGTACCTCCAGTCTTGGGGAGTCGAGGTCGAAGTTACGTGGGATTGGGAGTTCAGGATCAAACGGTAATTACGATGTACGATTAGGACGGTCTAGAGACGGCGTTGCCATGGGGGCACTTTTCCTGTGTCTGGATTTTGACTGTCAATAGACACCGAGGGCCCACGGGTCACTCCGAGAATACACCTAGAGTTTACTGTTTCCACCCCACACGACGCTCCCAAACCACTCTCGCAGGAGTTCGTTGCATTCGTCCGGCTTCTCAACGAGCACCCAATGAGTGCCATCGACTTCCTTCATCGTCAGCTGCGGAACGTCCTTGTTCATCTTTGCGGCCAGTGATGGGTAGAGCACGTTGTCTCTGGATGCAGCAATGAACATGGTCGGTTGGTTTATGATCTTCTTGTCAAGCAGACTGTATCAGGTCAGCGATATGGCTTTACACTACTTGTAGCCAACTTACGCATGCTCGTCCTCCCAGTTCACCTTGCGTGTTCGATACCAATTCACTACGACTAATTAGCACAGGACCAACCACAGAATTGGAAGATTGGACTCACGAGGTCCCTGAAGGCCGTTACGGGCATACATCGATGCGTAGTAGTCGAGCTCCTAGTACACGTTAGCTCACTTTCTCAGCGAGGTCCATAGGAAAGGGCAATACCTTTTCAGACATGATGTATGTCGGCCCAAGCTTTGGCAGCAGATCGAACAGCAGACCCTTCGTCGGTGAGAAAGCGACTTGCTTATCGGGCGTCCTAGCCTTGCCATACACGCCGCGAATGAATTGGTTCATGTGCTCCTTCGTGTGCACACGCGGCTCGATCTCGCCACTTGCAAGATGCAGCTGGTACCCGAACTGCGGCATGGGACCCTTGACGAGGTCTTCTGTCGAGACATAGTCCTTGTGTGGGGTCGTGTAGGCTGTGCAGACCACGAAAAGGTGCTCGACAAGATCTGGGTGATACGCCGCGAATCTCCACGCAATCAGTCCTCCCCAGTCGTGGCCGCCAACTGTGATCTTCGGAGCGCCCAATTGCTTCGCCAGCTCAGCCAGATCGTCAGATGCACGCTTGTTGCCATAGAGGTAGAGTGAATTCGGTGGTGTTGCTGGAGCACCAGTCTCACCGTATCCCATCATATCCGGCGCAACGACACGGCATCCCATCTCAATCAGGTATGGGATCTGGTACCGCCATCCTATTGCAAGATCAGGCCAGCCGTGAATGAGGAACACTGTGGTCTTCCATTTGCCATCCTTTGGGACACCGAGGAAGTAGTGGTAGCGATGCCCATTCAGAATAGCATACTCGTGCGTCACACGTGGATCCGAGATGGGATCAATTGGCTTGACCTTGCTCTTCGTTCGTAGTTCTGCGAACCCCATCTTGCCAACGTTTGGTCCTTTTTCAACACCAGTTGGGCCTATGAATGGGAGGAAAGTAATACTCAGACTCCAGTTACTGAAGTACTGGTCCAGATCCTGTAGCTACCCGCCTCGCATGGCTAATGCTTCTCCAAAGACCAAAAAAGGTGGGGCAGCTTACCCGAGGCTGAGTCCCGATGCGGTAATTGTCATTAGTTCAGCCTCGAAGAGTAACATGAGAAGATCAGGACTCATTCCCGACATTCAAGATCTTCTCGACTTCATTGAACTCCGAACTCTTCATCACCGTCGCATCAACGTACTATTCTATTCAGCTTCGTTCCCAACTTCATCGTCATCTACCTTCGGCGTATCTCGGCACTGACACGATCGAAGGGATTCAGCGTCCATTTGCGAAGTATCTCGTCGAAATCTGCAGATGGAAGTTGTGTGACCTATGTGAGCTACAAGTATCGTAGTGGGCCAAAAAGACATCATCAGGCATTTGCCTTTGTCGTCGAGGCATTCGAAGTCTCGACATAGCTTCACGTGAGAAGGTGTAATTATGGTGGCGGGCCGTTCGGCATAACTGGCCATGACGTATGGCATAAATGCTCGAAACAATTGCCTTGATGCTTTTGTGGCTGCAACAAGCATCACAGGTTGTCTTACTTCATGGTTCTGGCCGTTATCCTCCAGTGATTATTTTAGAGCGTTTTCTTCGATTCGACTCGCGAGAAATGCACTTTTGCTTTTCTCTCGTCCACGCACTCGCTTGCAGAGAACAACATCAAATCCAGAACGTACTCCGTCTTGTCTCATCCGCAGACTGCAATTCTTACATGTCGAATTCAAGATACCGATAGTTTGTCATCCCAGCTCCACGGAGCAACCATTCGCCAAGCTGACACAGGACTTGACTCCGTGCCAATCTGAGCCAATACGACAACAAGCAACCGTCTTGGCTCTTGGCCGTGCAATCCTCCCATGCTCCTTGACATCATCTTGATGCAACTCTCAGCCTGATACTGGAAAGACGGCACGAGAAGACGAGGCGGTTGCAATACCATTCAACTCCACGCGTTCTGGAAAAAACTGCTATCTATATGATCTCCTTCGTATTACACGGCTCTGGATGCCGAATTCTCCACGAAGGTGGCCACATCTATAATCGGATACCGGCCAGCTCAAGCTCGTGCCATGGTCGCTTAATGAATTTCGACCGTGTATGAATCGAGATCCCAGAACCGTTTGCTCACGCACCCAAGACCGATCTGCATAACGGCTGTCTGCAGCCCAGCCTGGGGATCTGGGGAGTTCGCCATTGCACAACCTTCAGACACCCAACTCAGGCCTCCCTACCGCCATCATTGGCGGAAAAGCAAGCCCACATCTTATCATCCTCGTCCCTCGTGGATGCAGAACTCATGCCTTTATGACGACTGCCCAGCCATCAACATGGCAAAACTTCCAGTCTTCACGCGACAAGCATGGAAGACGGCCCAAGGTGTCGCTCGGCCTTATGTATTGCTTGTACCTCCCAAGATTTTCTCTTGCCAGTTCTTGGGTCTCTTCTTAGCATCTTAACTTGATTCTGTTACGTACTTTTGTCCGCAGACTAGCATAATGGCGACGAGCGCGCCGGAGTACCAACCTGCTGCCGAGCATTATGGCGACGAGCTGAAGACCGACGAAACAAAATCGAACTCGAGCGATAATGTGAGCAATACTGCCGGCCAGCAATACAGCAAGCAGACGGAGGATGGCCGCTATGTGCTACAGGACAGCGACGCTTGGAACATTCTGGGCTACTCATTTCCCACATGGCGTAAATGGCAGATTTTATGCGTCGTGTTTCTGATTCAGATTTCGATAAATTTAAACGCGTCAATATACAGCCATGCTGTCGAGGGCATATCTGAGGAATATCATATTTCGAGTGAGTCGGCCCATCAAGTGCGGAAGAGAATACGCAGACTAATATGAATGACAGAGCAAACTGCTCGAGTACCCCAGATGGCGTTTTTGATGGCCTATGGTATCGGCTGCGAGCTCTGGGCACCATGGAGCGAAGAGTATGGACGCTGGCCAATACAACAGCTCTCGCTCTTCTTGATCAACATATGGCAAATCCCCTGCGCACTCGCGCCCAACTTTGCAACCTACGTTGTTTGCCGTACACTAGGTGGTCTCTCCACAGCCGGAGGATCAGTCACCCTGGGCGTGCTGGCAGACATGTGGGAGCCAGATGAGCAAGAGTACGCTGTCGCCTTCCTGGTCTTGTCTTCAGTCGGCGGTAGCGTGGTTGGCGCAATAGTCGGCGCCTTCGTCGAGGCGAAACTATCCCTATCATGGATCTTCTGGATCCAGCTCATCATCGGCGGGGCCACGCAGCTCATCCACTTCGTTTGCAACCCCGAGACGCGCGCCACCATCCTACTCGACCGCGAAGCTAAGAAGCGCCGCAAGAACGGCGAGACCAACATCTACGGCCCTAACGAGGTGCGCGAGAAGATCTCCTTCAAGGAAGTCGTGACGATCTGGTGGCGTCCTTTCTACATGTTCTACACAGAGCCAATTGTCTTATGGCTGTCACTCCTCAGTGGTTTCTCCGACGCCCTCATCTTCACTTGTCTAGAGTCATTCCAGCTCGTTTACAAGCAGTACAACTTCGGCACCATCGCCATCGGCCTCGCATTCCTGCCTATCCTGATCAGCTATTTCCTGGCGTATTTCTCGTACCTGCCATCGATACATCATTTCCGTGGGATTCGGCGCAAGGATCCTGGTCGCTTGCAACCTGAAGTACGGCTCTGGTGGCTTCTCTTCCTTGCGCCCCTCGAGACAATAGGTCTATTTGGATTTGCATGGACATCGTCTGGTCCGCAGGCGGGCATACCGTGGATAGCGCCCATGCTTTTCTCTGCGCTCATAGGCATGGCCAACTACGCCATCTACCAAAGCTCGATCGACTACATGGTGCGCCCCCACCATCCCCAACATGATTCCAAGAAGTTAACCAACCCTCACAGACCGCAGCCTACGGCCCCTACGCCGCCTCCGCAACCGGCGGCAACGATCTCGCGCGCGACTTCCTCGCCGGCGTCGCAGTAATGTACTCAACCCCCATGTACGAGAACATCCCCGGCCGCCCGCTCGAGTACGCGAGCACCATCCTCGCCTGTCTCGCGTTCCTGGTCACGATACCCATCTACGTGTTCTATTGGAAGGGGCCCCAGATCAGGGAGCACAGCAAGTTTGCGCAGAGCGTGAATGAGACGTGGTTGAAGAGTAAGGAGAAGAGGGGGAGCCTGACTGTGGGGGGTGGTGCTGGGGGTGAGGGGTTTAAGGCGGGGATTGAGGATGAGAAGAAGGAGAGTGTTTGAGTTTGTCATGGCGTAGTGAAAAGTAGTGTAATGTATAGATAGGGGAGTGTACGATACGTAACGTGGCATGTGAACATTATGTAGAAGTTGGCGACCAATGCAATGCCAGAGAAGAGAACTTTGATTATTGCTCCATGCTCTTTCTGTCGATGCTTCGATCATCTCATCAAAGCAGTCATCGCGGATGGTCGAATTCTGAAGGAGGGAATTGGGCTGAGTTGCAGTCCGGGAAGAGACTTGGAAGATAAGTCATGTCAACCAAGATAAGTTGCATGCTCTGTTACTGCTGTGTAACTATAATAGGGTATACTGTTTCGCCTGCCATCATGTGCCGGGAATGCACACTCGCGCTTTCAAGACCCGATAGATCCGTAGCTCCCAGCCAAATCTCAAAAATTGTATAGTGCTGCCTCCAGCGCCAAAGCCTCATGCATGCATACATTTAATAAAGATGTGTAGTAGTCCGTCGCCACGAACATGCATCAGCCGTACCAGCCCGCAGCATTGACCTGCTGGCCCTCTTCCTGCCTATGCGGGATCAATGGTTTCGTGATGCCCATCGTGCTCTTGAAGATCTGCCAGCTTTTCCAGTTCAAGCTGAAGATCGCTTGATGTCGTTTATCTCCACTCGCTCTCGCCTCGTCCGCAGTCTTTGCCTCAGCAAGTGGTCGCAGCGTCGGGAACCCGGTGTCTTCATCAACTTCAACCTTCACGTAGCCATCCTTGACCAAGAAGGAGATGTAGAACAGGTTCTCGACTGTCTGGCCGAAGGAGTCGGGATTAAGAGCGAATTTGATGAGAGGGACACACCAGTTCATGGCGAGGTTGTTCGAGCCGAATAGAGCGCGCGCTTCGTCCTCGTCCATGTCTTCGGAAGCGCCCTCTTCGACTGCACGCGTGCCAACGTCGGATACGCGGTGGAGGAGAGTGCGTATTGAGGCGCATTGATTGGTCAAGTTTGAGGCTTCGTTCTTCTCAAGATCGGCCGCTCGCAATTCTTGAGGTCGCGATGCTGCTGTGACTGGGTCGCGTCGTTGCGTTGCTCTCCGCTGGGTAGCTCGAACACGCTTCTCAACGGACAGAGGACCAAGCAAGAAATTTGGTGCGGTGGGTCGGCGGTTGTTGGGGAAGCATGCGCGTTCACCAAGCACATGCCACGCCATAGCATCGCCGCTCTCATCGTCCGACTCATCTTCATCAGGCCCGCTCCTCCGCCTCCTATTCTGCCGCGCCTGTGTTGGACCTTCGCCTTCGCCTTCATCGTCATCTCCCAATGCTCTGCCATAGTTCATGAATGTAATGCACTTTGACACGAACTCGTCAATGTCAATACCAAGCGCATTGTCGCCAAAAGCAAGCGACCTCGACTTCTTGAGCGTGATCTCCGAGGCGTTCAGGAGGAAGCGCGAGTCCATGGTCGCATCAGCCGTCTGTTTGACCTTGCCCATCAAGTCATCTTGCTTCTTGATCAATGTTACAAGGCCGGTGCCATCGTCCTTCATGAACTCGTCATGGCGGTCTGTCCCCTGTTAGCATACATACTCTTGCCAAAAACTCGACCTCACTTACCCATCAGCTCGCGATTGTTACTACGCATTTGCATGCGCACCTGCCGCCGCTCCTCTGGATCCTGGTTCGGATCATAGTATTTTTTGTCCTCATCCTCTTCTTGATCCATTTCTGTCGTTTCTGTGCGGCGTCGTTGAGGCTGTCGACCTTGCTCCTCAAGACGCCTCCTCTTCCCACTATAGTTCATATTCTTCGCAGCGTTGCCCAGTGGTCGTTTGCTCGTAGAAGTTGTGCGGGAGGAGTTTTGATTCTCTTTATCAGAGGAGAAAGACGCGCTAGGTGGCATCGGCGAAGGAGTCGAGTTTGCTCCTTCCGGCGTGCGATCGCGATATACGGTATCGGTCGTACTTCGCCTGGTGTTCAGTCGCGCCATGTTGGGAGCATGTGCGTAGGGGTAGGAGATAGGGCGTTTGTATGAGGCCGCGAGACACGGCTTTGGCGGTGCGACACTGCCTCACTTGGCCGCCTTTGGTGTCGCGGGGTTCAGTCACGATTTGTGGACGTGACTTCGAAGAGATATGCACAATGCAAGCAGCAAAAAGGGAGTATAGCTCGAGAAGCTGGGATGACGAAAATCGTCCAGAGGCGCGACACGTCGCCGCACGGACCCCCGCGATTCTGCCTAGGCGGAAATGAAAAAGAACGACTGGCCTTCTGTTGATGCCTGGCAGCCTCATGATAGGACCAACATATCACGAGACGAAGGCTGATGCCAGGCGACTGTCCTTTCACTTGAAATTACAAAGACGTACTTTCCTGGCGCAACAATCTTAGACTCATGTGCTTGTGGTTGTAAGGGCTGGAGCCGAGCACATGGCAGGAACGAACAGCTCATAAACTACCACGGGTCGTTCTTACCTTATTCCACCAGACCTGCCAGATGGATCCTGAGCCTCTCCCAATCCACGGTGTCGAGACGCTGCTTCAGGAGCACATTAGGAGATAGCATCGCGTCTGGGACATGATAAAGGAGAAATGCTAGACATGGAGTCCTTTGCCTTCGCCCACTCGACGGACCTCCAGATTCCTGTCCGAGTCAAGATGTTTGTCAAGGCTATGACTGTACTGTATACATGGCTGATATTCGAGATAGAAACGAGCTTGAAGGCTTCGAGAGACAAATTCCTCTTACCAAATTGCTAGAGAACCCAGCACTAAAGCACATTGGTTCGAATACCAGGTATGCCGCAGTGAATTAAGGTCAATGAAAGAGGCTCATTGTGTACAGTCCACATTCAGAACTCTATGTCACAGCACAACTGTGGGCAGACAGCAAGCCGCTCACGATTGAAGAGCGAACACCATACAAAGCGTTCAAAAACAAGCGGGTGTGGAATGAATGGCTCACTTTTGGCATGAATTACTCGAGCATACCCGTCAACACGCAGCTTGCGATCACTCTGTGGGATAACTCACCTGCAGGTGGACCTGGTGCCCGAGGTCACTACATCCCATTCGGCGGCACGACAATATCATTGTTCGATGAGAAGAACATTCTGAACACTGGACGACAGACCTGCCACATCTATCGACGAAAACAGGCTGATGGGTTCTCATCGACTTCCACGCCGTATCGGCTACCTACGAAGAAGCGAGGTCAGCAGAATGGCGTGAGCAATGGCCATGCTGATGACGAGACCGCGGAGCTGGAGCGAGTGCTTGACCTGCTGAAGAAGCAGGAGCTGGGAGAGATACCGGAAGACAAATTCACTGATCCACTTGTCTTCAAGAAGATCGCGAGCATGCGGACACAAGCACTCGAGAAGCAGTCCCGGACAGGCTATTCAGCATTGAACGGCGTTACGAATGGCTCGTCACCTAGCGACACCACAAATTTGCAGGGCGATGGCGGCGTCTACCAGCTCTACATAGAATTTCCTCGTTTTGATCATCCTATCGTCTTCACAGATAAGGAGTATCCTGCACCGCCAATCACGAACATGAAGAGCTCGATGCATCAAGACATCCGACTCAAGCCACCCCCGGAAGTCTCGCTAGGGCCAGGCATCGACTCTGAAGTGCATCCAGGCGAAGATCCATCCCTGGGCCCGATGATGAGGATTTACGACCCTGAAGTGGCGTCGAGAAGCAATCCGGTTGAAGACAAACACAGAGCATTGATGCGAGGCACTCGTTCGACCACTGTTGACCGCGATCTCAAGCCCAATGCTCGCAACCGTGATGACCTGAACAGAATCATGAACTACGGTGCCAATAAGCTGCTCACTGATCTGGAGAAGGACAGAATCTGGCAGTTCCGACACTTCCTCACGCGTGACAAGCGTGGTCTGACCAAGTTTGTCAAGTCGGTCACCTGGAGCGATCCCAGAGAAGCGCGTGAGGCAGCACAAATGCTGCCGAAATGGGTGCAGATTGATGTTGACGATGCGCTGGAGTTACTTGGGCCCAACTTCGATCATCCCACCATAAGAGCTTATGCTGTGGATCGGCTCCGCAAGTCAAGTGACGATGAGCTACTCATATACTTGCTGCAGCTTGTGCAAGCTCTGCGCTATGAGCGACGACCAGATGACGATGCAAAGGACGAAGCCGTGGCGGACTCGTCACTAGCCTCCTTTCTCATCGGCAGAGCAGCACAAAACTTCAGACTCGGAAGCTATCTTCATTGGTATCTGATGGTCGAGTTTGAAGATCGAATACCGGAGCATGACGCCCAACGCAAGCTATTCGGCAAAGTCGAGTTCGACTTTATGAATGAGCTTGAGAGGACACCTGAGGGTCGAGACAGCCGAAAGTTCCTGCTGAGGCAGGGTGAGATGATACGAGTATTGTCGAAGATCGCTGGTGAATTACGCGACTCGCGGCAACCAAGAGAGAAGAAGATATCTCGACTGAAGCAGTTTCTCGCAGACCCTAAGAACGACCTCATCGCGATTGACCCACCTCTGCCATTGTTCCTGGATCCAAGTGTGCAAGTGGTGGGCTGCTACCCGGATGAGGCGAATGTCTTCAAGTCGTCCCTCAGTCCGCTAAAACTGGTGTGGAAAACCACAACGGCATCGAAGTACACCATGATCTTCAAGGTTGGAGATGACTTGCGACAGGATCAGCTAGTCATCCAGACGATCATGCTCATGGATAAGCTACTCAAGAACGAGAATCTCGACCTGAAGCTCATGCCGTATCATATTCTTGCGACATCACCGATCGCCGGCGCAGTCCAATTCGTACCTTCGACGCCGCTCTCGGATGTCGACAAGACGGATCGATCCATCCTCAATTTCCTGCGTCGCCACAACCCCGATCCCAATGCCCCACTGGGAGTACGCAAGGAAACGATGGACACCTATGTCAAATCCTGCGCGGGCTACTGCGTCATCACCTACATCCTCGGCATCGGCGACCGCCACCTCGACAACCTCCTCCTCACACCGAACGGAAACTTCTTCCACGCCGACTTCGGGTACATACTGGGTCGAGATCCCAAGCCCTTCGCACCACTCATGAAACTCTCCACGCAAATGGTCGACGGCATGGGCGGGCCCGACCACGAGAACTTCCGGCAGTTCCGCCAGCACTGCGCGACGGCTTACCTGGCGCTACGCAAGAGCGCGAATCTGATTCTCAATTTGTTCGCGCTGATGACAGAGAGTAATGTGCAGGATATTAGGAGTGAGCCGGATAAGGCGGTGTGGAAGGTGGAGGAGAGGTTGCAGCTGGAGAAGGAGGATCTGGAGGCGACGGCGCATTTCGAGTGGTTGATTGATACGGTGAGGGTTGCTTGGGCGCCGAAAGTCATTGATACTTTCCATACTTTTACGCAGCAGTTGAGGGGATGAGCGCGATGCGGGATGGGACACGTGCTGACTACATAGGTCGAGAATTGGTTTGCGCTATCTGTGCTGACATAATTGGGGCATGTAGACATCTGCGGCGATATACAAGGACGAGAGGATGTCCTGAATGGCACTTATTGTCGGAGAGGTGCTCAGTTGAGTTAGTGAAGAACGAGTTCATGAAAGCTTCAACCCCGCACCCTTACGGCTACTGTAAACACCGAGTGATCACCGTGTAAGCTCGAGAAGAATTAGAGACCACAATTCCATCACATCGTACAATCGTAGTCATTTCACATCTCTTGATCTCCTCCATCATCGCTACTCACCATGCCAGACGCCGGCGTCCTCCTCGTCTTCTCCAAACCCAAGGACCACTGGTCCGAGGACAAGTTCAATGAGTGGTACTCCAACCACCACATCCAAGACGTGGTTGCCTCACCACTATCAGACCTCGCCATCCGCTACAAGAACACGAATCCCTCCGCGAAATGGCCCTACCTCTGCGTCTACCGCATGACGGACGTCACCACCATCGCCGACGAGAAAGTCGTCGCCAGCATCCCAGGGAAACACGATCTCATCCCCAACGACCAGACCTGGCACGAAGCCATCGACGCCGAGATGCGGACGTATGTTTTACTCCAGAAATTCGAGGGCCAGATCCCCAAGGAAGGTGCCAGGGGTGAAGCCCTGAGAACGGTCTTCATGGAACCCGGGGACGAGAAGGACTTCGATGAGTGGTACCGCAAGCAGCACCTGGATATGCTGTCCATGGTTCCTGGGTATAGACGGTCAACGAGGTATCAGCTCGCGGACGCGGAGAATAAGGAGGGCAATCCACGGTTTGTGGCGCTGCATGAGTATGATACGAAGGAGTTTCCTGTGGATGCTGTCAAGTTGGTCACGGGCACGGAGTGGAGCAAGAAGATTTTGAGGGAGGCGAAGCATTTCTCCGGGGATGTTTGGGAGGAGATTGCTTCGACTGGGGCGGGGGAGTCGAAGTTGTAAGCTGGTTTAACGGCCGAGTGAACATCCGTCAGTCGCGAATCATTGTAGCATGTATATCATTATTTCAATCATCAAGTGATGCGACGTACACAGAAATTGATTGCACGCATGGCCGACAGTACCGGGGAGAATTGTGATCTCCTAAGCTACCTTGCATGCAATCTTCTCCTTGTATCTCAGTCATCCTTGTGCTTATCCGCGAAGCCCTCTGCAGCAAGCTTGGAACTGCATACACGTGGTGCGAAAGTACAATCTGAATGCTGAAATGATATCTGGCATGTTCGGACAGCGGAGCAAAGGAACGCGAAGTTGAGCTTTCGGGAGATGCCGAAACACCTTGTGCGCAAGTAAAGTTCATCAGCTTTTATTACTGCTATGCTGTTGACTGTTTTGCGCAATGTCGTGATATATACAATGAGTGTCATCATGGATAAGCTTTTGCTCATCTCGTTTAGTGCCGGTGAGCATGCTCTGATGCAGAGCCTGATGAGGGCTATGTCGTTGCGATGTGAAGCCTGCACGGCAAGAGTAGACAATTCAGAATGTCTATATTGATTCGCAGACGCCGGAAAATGCCCAATAATGACCGTAAAGAATGACCGCCTGCAAAGGAAAAATGCTTGAGATACACCACACTAGTGCTTGCCGCGCGACTGCAGGTTGTGCACAATGGGATGTTCTGGATCGTAGATGACCTCGATCTCGACCTTGCCTCTCTTCTCGTTCCACCTCCTGATCGTGTAAAGCGGCTCCTGATCGGGACGTCGCTCAGGCAGCTTTATGCGCTTCTTGAGTGGGATTGGATCGTCTTCATTCTGGAAGCAGAAGCCTGGGTGCAAGACTGCAAGTAGCAGACCTGCGATGACGACCGGCACGGTCTCCAAGCCGATCACGTAGTTTTCGTTGGCCATCAAGTAGCCCTTCCATCCCTCGGAGAGCTCCACAACACGGTAGATACTTCGGAAGAAGATCAGAAGGGCTGATGCTGCCAGCGATCCGATCAACCACTTGATACGCTTGCTCTCTCGTAGCCCCGCAGCCATCGGGTCTTGGTTCAGCACACCCCAGCCAACGTTCTTGGTGAACTTCTTCAGTCGCATCGCGTAATCGACAGCCAGCGTCATGAAAACCAGGAGAGTGAGCGCTTGAAAGGAAAGACCAGCGATGACGGTGTAATTACCCGGATCTGGTGGCCTCTCTTGCGTAGCCATGTATGCTGACACCGCACCGCCGGCACCCTGCAGGATCAACCCAATGACATCGCAAATGATGAAGATGCGCGGGATGTGGATCGGTGGTATTCTCGAAAGCTCTCCTGAGAATGTGAGGACGAGGCGTTGCAAGGAGAAGTAGATGCCAGCGGCCATAAAAGCTGGAGCTAGCGTTAGGCACACCATCTGCATGATGTATGCCACCTGCATTATTGTCAGTGTTTGACATTCTGTACCCAATCGCCTCGAGACTCACATCGCTGAATGGATATGCATGTGCATAAACTCTTGCTATAAATCCGAACACCTCCATAAGCTGCCCAACAAATATCACTGCTGTGTAAGTCCTGAACTTCTTGACATAAATACCCAACAGTAAAACTGTGATGGCATAGAGACCGAATAGTCCTGCGAAAGCGGCGTTCAAGGGCACATTGGGCCGGTAGCTCCAGTATGATATGACCAATGGACATGTATCATATGTACAGCTCGCTCTACATGCTGCCCTCTCCTCTCGCGTTGGCGGCATCAGACATCGCACCGCGTACCAGAAATCTGCAGTGACGGCCGGCGACGACATCGTGACTCGATTGACAAAGTGTGTCGGGTGTTTGGTCCTGAACTTGAAGAGAGCCTCGACGGAAGGCTCCTAAGAATACTGCGCCCGCAACCGGACGCCGGTCGATCGAGCGACCAAACAAATGGAGACTTGGTAGCCAGTAAAGCGGTCGAGGACAATGACGATGAGCGAGACAGGTGCCTGAAAAGGCTCGTCGACTTTAAAATGTTGAGGTTGTCGAGTAGCGTGCAAGTTGGAAGCCTCACGCAAGTATCCGGGGCATGGGCTCGCTTTAAAAAGGAGCCAGGAATAAAAGAACCAGGGCCAGTTCTTTCCCTGCCCCAAGAAAGCTCAGGGCCCAGGTGCCAATGTATTTGCGGGGTGGCGGTTCGGCAGCAGCAAGGTACGAGCCGTCCTGATGTGCTGGGCGTGAGGTTCGGGGAAGCACATGTCGCTGGGCAGGGCTGGAACTTAAATCACCAGCAGGCTTACGTAGCGCCGATTGAATTAAGCTGAAGCGCCTACGATCCTTTGGCGTTTTCTGCGCCTCGCTGGACGGAACGTTGTGGAAGCCAGCGAAATGCAGGTAAGAGCAGTGATTTCGCATGCTTGAAACGGCAGTCCATCGGGGCAGATCTGTTCGTGTTGGAGGGCGATGGTGTTCTTCGAGGTCACTGATTGGTCGATGAGCCAGCTCGGAGCCGCGCACGGGCCGGTCGAGTATCTAAATCCCAGCGTAGATCTCTGCAGAGAACAAGCCGAATAATTGCACCAAGGATGATTGACACGCGACATAATTTAAGTGAACCGTTGACATTGTACAATTCATGCTGAAGAATCCTCCACAAGAGCGTCGAGGAAAAATAAAGGCATACAGGTCGAGATGCGGCGAAATCGATTGTTCTCCAACCCGTCGAGCTTGACTGCAGCAGGAATGTGGTGAGACTGCAGCGATGTCAGCACGTATTGACAGATTGCCGAGTAGCGTATCCACGCTGTTGGTCAAGGGCAGTACCTCCGTACAGACAAGTACCGAATGGTCACTTGGTTCGAAGCATCGTCATTTGTTTCCAGCGTTTCGATTCTTAAGCCATTCCGTGCTTGTAGCACTTCATTAATGCGAGGCAACAGCTTCTTAAAAACAGATCTGTTGGCTGCTGGCTCTGAGCTTGCTCGAAATCTGATGGCCAGTGTCCAGTGTACGCTCATGGAGTGTCGTGATTTCTGACCCCATTTGCAGACTCAGAGAATGACGCCTGATCCTGGGGTAGCAACCACACAACGGCATGAGCGGCCGAAGAATCTGGGGATCAACGCGCCGCTCTCGATGATCACTCCATCCGAGAAGTGAAGACGTGCGAGAGCCAGGATGGGGAAGTGGACAGTGGCTGATCTCGCTTCCCGGCGTAAATCCCAGATTGGGATGTTAAGCGACGAAAGTCCCCGGGCTCCGGTGACATGTGACATGTGAACGCCTTCATACAAAATGCCACAACCTCATTCTTTGCTGCACTACTATGCCAACAGCTTGTTGAAGAGAATGTAGTTGACGACGTATGATGACTTATGCAATACCAAAAACAGCTGCATCGCTTGAGCAGCGATGTCCTTGATGGGAATAAACAGTTGGATTTGCGCGCCAGGCCAGAGGCAAGGCCCACCAAGGCCGTGGTCAATATGCTCCGAAGTCAGGTCCCATAGCGGAGCGAACATCAAGCTGTGTATCATGAGATCGCGGTTCCAACAAGATGCTGCCCGGTAGTCGACTTCGAGAGAGTGAGGAAGATGCCGCCAGAGGAAGCTCGAAACCTGGGGTAAAAGACGCTTGACCGCATGAGGAAGATCACGTGGGCCTTTCCGTCCGAGTCATCTGTCGAGCTCTTCTGCGACCTTGCACACGAAAATATGGATCATCCAGAAACTCATGTCCTCTGATTTTGGTACGGTCATGCTCTACTTTGATGACCATTCCAGCGTGCTGTTCACAATCATGCGATGATGCGACACGAGACTCCTGGAGTTTACTCCATCGTGCACGGCCATTCAATAGCGCCTCCGTCGTCACTGCTACGATGATGTCTCTTCTCAAATCGTAACAGCGCATCGCACTTCCTCGACATCTCTTCAACTCTACACTTTCGTTTCCTGGTCTCTCGCTGCGTGAACACTCGTTGTCAGCCTTATCTTCCCTGCCTACTCTCACTCACCCAATCGAAGCACTACAGGTCATCAGGCCTCTGTCTCATTACTCAGCATAGCACCGTGGTACCTCCGACCTCTCCGCCCGGAAGCCTGCGGAGCTGACCAAAGGTTTCTTCTGAGTCTTTCCTTCTACTCATGTGAGCCAGTCTGCTCGCGTGCTTTACACTTCAATCATTCCGTGGAAGAAATAGAGACACCGACGAGTCTCAGGATGCGGCCGCAGGACGAGCATTTCTTGAGGTACGCGTTCAAGCTTGAACGAATAAGGTTGATGCAACCAAGAGATACAAAGGTGCTAACGCGAGCTTGTGTGCGTGTGCAGGAGGCTGAGCCTTGCTCTTACTTCGTTCGTCCTGTTGCTCTCCATCTGCACGAGCTATGCTTTGCAGTACCTGCCGAATGATTCGCTACACCTTCGACGAAACTTTACGCTATACTCGCTTTTTGTTGCCGTTGTGAGCGCCGGTGGTGTGTACGGCGCGCTCAAGGTCAGTTCCAGGTCTGCATTAAACGCCCGGGTATACTGACAAGCTAAACAGCGAAATGCAACACTCCTCTCGCTCTTCGCATCGCATCTGCTTTTAGACTCGATACTGTACCTCATACCGCGCATACTGCTACTCAACTTCACCTTCTCTCTACCGGCCCTCGTATGCTCGCCACCTCGACACTCGTCTCGCAACGACGCTGCGTACCGCGTGCAGGAGAATCCGCGCATGGCTCAACGCTTGATCGATAGCAAAAGATGCCAGAGCATGTCATGGGCAATCGAGTGGGGTGTCATCTCGGCTGCCCTCGTGTTTATGGTCGTCCAATTCTGGGCCGCCCTTAAGATTCGGGGATATGCTCAGTACTTGGATGACAAGGAGATGCAGAGGCATCTAGAGGCTGAAAGACGCTTCGGATGCAAGGAGAAGTATAAGGATCAGTGCTAAAGGCACAACTTCATGAGAAGCTTTGGATCACTTGCCACGATCTTGGACTCGCCCTTGTGGCGACAAGTTGGAAAAGCGATTTACGATTTTGATGCATTAGACGAGGGATCAAATGATAGGAGGAATGGCTGCATCGAACCGGCGTACATGAACTTACGATACCCATGGTGGTCAGCATGACATGTAAATATATTAGCTGTAGTGTTTGGAATCAAGCAAAGTTGCACTCCGTCATCAAGGCTTCAAAGGGCCAGTCTCTTCCAATGGACGATACTGGCTGGCATGGGACAACAAATAAACAAGATGATGTTGAAGTCATGCGACCATGGCCAGCACATGACCGGCGCGCGCGCACAAAGCTGATCTTTCAATCTCACATTGTGCAGAGGGTGACTTCAATAATTAATGCCTAAATCTAAAGTAGACAAAATAGGATCTTACGACAGATGTACCTTTTCTCACATATCTGGAATAGGTTTCGATATGTTCTAAAATCCAACTGGATATGTGCTGTTTCGCACCACTCTCTGTGCTCAGGACCCGAACATTATGTTTAAATCTAAAGAATTGGCTTGTAGCTGAGAGAGTCCCCAATAACGGATCGTTGTCCGACTAGTCTGCTCACCTGCAACAGACATAGTGTCACACATGGGAATCTGGGATGACTTGTCCTGAAGATGACGCGCTCATCCGTGGCAGATGCGTGTAACGCTCCTCAAAAGCGATGACAGTGTTACCCTCCTGTTGATGGCAGACAAATTGTCAACCATCCACTAACAGAGATCAAGAATGAACTCGCTACCGATAGAGTTACTGCTCGAAATCGACGACAGGCTGGACGATCCGGCACGCATTGCTTTTCGGCTCGCGTGTAAATCGCTACTCAACCAGCTGCCTGCGTTCAAGATCGACTTGCGCGTGTACAACAGTTCACTTTGCTTCCGTTCGCTCATAAACGCGCATTTGAGCGATACACAGGATTCCTCGACATGTCGAATATGCAGCCACCGCTATTCTCGAGACGAAATGTTCACCGCATCGACCTTGATGATGGGATCACAGAACCCACCAAGCGCGCAGCAACAAGAGCGTATCATTATCGAGCGCGATTTTATCCTGCGGCACGGCTGCGGTCGAGATGGTGGACCGGGTACGGTTCCCACCTGTGGAAGCGACATCTGCGACTGGGAGCGACACCGTTTCGTGCAGATGGAACGGATCAATGATTCGAACCAGCCTAAACAGGAAGACGTGCAATGGACGATCCGGGATCAGAAGATGTGTCTCCACTGCTTCAACATCATGCCCCTGTTTCGGCAAACCTGCAGCTCCTGTCAGTGTCGCTTGTGTGGTGTGCGGCGGGCGAAGATTCTTGTGAGAACGGGCAGCGACAGTCCAGATAGGTATGCGATATACCAGGAGGTCGATGGGAGTTTCTGGGTGGCCGAGTGGCGTGAGGGTGGTCTCCGCAAGATTCAGGTGCTTCACGTATAGGCCATACGGCTGGTCGAAGCAGAATCAGCTCGAAGCTATATATGAGTAGCCAGCAATTGAGCCGCGAAAGGCATCATTGAGCGTACACGAAGTCTTGGATTCTAGGACATATTTTACGGATTTGGTATAACTGAAATGCCTTCGACGCGTGCTTGGATCCCGTCTGATCGTCTTGGTTCGTAGAAGTCGTAAGCCCCAAAGTCGCTATCAAGTGGGATCAAAGTAGCACATATGTCCGAACGTCAGCCTCGTGTCGTGACCGAACACGGCAGAAGGGACGAGCCGAGCCGGAACAATGATGCATAGCTCCATAGGTGTACAGCTGCCTTTATTGAGAGCATCCTAATTCCAATGTGATATCCAACGGCAGCAACAAGGCCCAGAGCGACGTTCCAGCAAACTATGCATCGCACATGATGTATAAATGCCGCTGCACAGTTTCTGTACCATGCGCATGCAGGTCGTTCTTGAGCTACCCAGCTTTCCTGCATGTAGCCGATCCGCGGAGCGGCTATCTCTGTCGGTAGGTACATCGCGGACAAGTGCAGCCCGAAAGCTCCCAGGAGGATCCTTTTGCATCAGGCGCTTCAAGCGCGATTATGCTAATGTGGCTAATAAGTACCATGGTGGGTGTTTGGGCGCCGAGAAAGATTAACACGATCTGCTACGAGTCGAGCATCCCGAAAGACTTCCGTGGGTAGGCGAATTTTGATTTCACTCCGATGGAGATCTTCTTATCACACGAGAAGATTGCCGTATGTGTTCAGAGAGACCTGCATCGTCGAATTTCGTGTGATGCCAAAGAGTTATGGTTCCGACGTTGCGAGCTACAGCTCGTGATAAGATCCACACAGCATCGACATGGGATAAGCAGAACATGCAATCATCATGCATTCGGACCGGACCACGTTTCTGCATCGATCCAAGCGGCGGGGCAAACTTGTCCCAGCGATATCGTGAACGCCTCTCCAAGCATCCATCAGCCGAGCAGTGCGATTCGATTGAGTCGCGTTGGCGATCCAATGATGCCGGGCACAATCGCGTATGTACGCGCTCACTGCCTCGATTGAGAAACGGTGATGCGACCTCACTGCATCAGATGATGACAGCTTGGCTGATGGCAAGACCGCTTTGTGCCCGCTGAAGTGTTCGGCTATCGTTCAGATATAGAAGGCGTGGAGAACAGCTGAGCAGCAGGGTCCAAGAGAGGTGGAGTAGCATCACGGAAGATGGCCTGTCAGTCCTTGGTGGGGAAAGGTAGCACGCCAGTTCGTGTTGCGAGATAATAGCATCAACGATGGACAGCAGACGGATGGCCTGTGCCGGCTTGGAAGAAGCCAACGGGCAGTCCGCTTCCATCCCAAGAACTCTGGTGTGCCATAGTTGTTGTCGAGCCGAAGCGTAATGCGATGAGGGATGGAAGAATGAAATTCCTCTCGAGACCTTACTCGCGTGAAATCGGGACATCTCAAGGGTGCATCCCGCTTTAGCCTCTTTCGAATCTAACACAACCATTAAGCGAGAAGAATGGTGGAGGAGAAAAACCCAAACAACCAGAAATGTCGTCAATCCGCCGTTGCTGCAAGACATGGCATTGGTCATCCAAGCCGATAACCTGCATGAAGAACGCTGCAAGTGCGGGAGGAGTAGGTTAAGCGCTCATACATCATCCAGTGCTACTCGACCATCGTCGAAATGCTGCTTGCTAAGACTGTATCATGAGAAGGGGACTGAAGAGAAGATCGTGGGATGCAGTGCAGATTGACACCAAATTTCCGCTCGGATGAGTGAAAGCGCCTACCACCACCTCGACAAGCCAGTCGTGCTAAGGCTGGCCGGCGTGCTCCATAGCAATTTCAATCTCCTCATCGCCTGTGGTCGGCATCTTCTTCCTGAGCTGTGGCATCTTCATCCAGATCATAGTTTCCATCACAAAACCACAATCCCATCTTCTCCGAGCGAAAGTGGTTGCAGTCGGTTTGATCAGCACGAAATTTTTTTTGCGCGATTCTATCTGGTGAGCAGCAAATCCCTGCAGAAACCCCCATCCCCATCCGTCCTCCATTGCACCTCGGAGCAGCCGCTGTAATTACCGTTAAACATTTCCCTTGGGCCAGCATCCGTTTCGCCCTCCTTTCCTGTTGCTACCGCTGTCTTCCTGCGTCCTTCATCGCTGGCCTGCAGAGCACATCCTTCCCTCTGCGAACCCTTTTCTTTCCTTTTTCCTGCACCGTGTTCTGCATCTGATTTGCTGGCGCTGATATACATTCCTTTTGCCGTAACAGCCAGAGACGAGAACGAACACAGAAAGTCCGCGCCGGCAGCCTGCGTCGGTTCTTCTTTGCTTGTCCCTGTGCAACAACCTCTTGAGACGGGACGAGACATACGCTGTAACGAGTCACGACCGATATACTTGCGTCCTCAGGTGCGACTGAAGGATGGCTTTCTACGATAATTCACAATGGTCCGCGGGACCACCAGGCCAGGCGCAACGGCAGCCGAGCTGGGAACAGCCGCCTCCGCCATCGCGGTCGGGCACTTCTTCCGTTGGCGCATCTCAAGACTCGGGAGCGTTCATGTACCAGCTTGCCGAAGTCGAGCGAGCCATTGACAACCTGGTCAAGAGCGGCAAGATGCCGTTTGGCTTCTACGGTCAGTACGATCGCGGCCACAAGCGAGTATAGCAGATATTGACATGGTACAAGCCGCAGGAGGCCCAATGTACGGCCAGGGCGGCGCTCCTCGCCCCTCGATGGGCGGCGACTTCGACGGCCGCCCGCATTCCAACTCGGGTCTGCAGAACTACTATCAGAACCAGCGCGGCGGATATGGTAGCCACCGTAGCAACCAGGGCGGCGAGCAGGCGCAGATGGAGCAGGCCAAGCGGCGGATGGCAGCACAGCGTGAGCGCGAGCTGCGCAACTACCATCAAGAACAACAGTACGCGAAATCCATCACAACGTCGGGCAATAACAGTGGCCCCAAGAGCGACCGCTCAATGAGTCCCAACACAGGCATGAGTGAGGACGAGCGCCGCGAGCTCATCGCCCGCCAGCACCGCGCGCTGTACGGCAACGACTCGAACCTATACGAGGGCAAGAACGCCGGCTCGAGACCGGCTAGTGGTGATGCAAGGAACATGGGTCCACTGGGTGGCAGAGGTGGTGGCTCGCCGTTGGCTTTCGATCCGTATGGGCAGGGCGCTCCACAAGGTGCGGTGCAGATGCCACCAAGAGGTGGTGATGATAAGGATGCTTCTGGCAGCGCGTCGCATTCGCCGGCCAACAATCAGAACCCCACATTCGACAACGCTCGGACATCGAATTCTTCTCCTACTGGCGGCTCGCCTCCCGGTAGCAAGGGCTCCGGCGCTGGTGTCATTGGGTCGCGACCCCAGGGCTCGCAAGCACCAATTCAAGGCTTGCAGAAGCGCTCGACGACTCCGCTTCCATCGCCGCTTAGCTATGGCTACTCTGCGAACGATCAGTCTGCAAACGAGCGATCCACATCTGCTTCGTCGCAGGACAAGGGCAACGTTGGTCTCGGCTGGGGAAACTCTAGCGGCGTCTGGGGCAACCAGAAGAGCGGTCTTGGTGTTCAGGCTTCCGTCTGGGGCTAGAACTCGAACATAACTATCATCAGACCTGGCGGAGGCGTTTCATCTTCATCAACGGATTGCAAGAGGAGGAAATACCAGGATACGGATCGGATCGGTCAACGGCGGAGTCTTGCGTGGTGTGTCTCTCTGTGCGCTCATCTCTCCTTTCATCTCTCCACTGGAAAAAAGTGTGTCTTGGATATACGGCCGATGTGTGGTTACGCTGCTGGCATTTGATGCATTGTTCCAGCGGAGTTGTTGCATGTTACGTCGTTGATTTTTAGGGCATGTTTGGGTTTCGGGTCTCGGGTCGTTGTTGCCATTATCAGTTGTGTAATGTGTGCGCGTGTGCGGGTCGTGGCTGCTGTGCATTGCGTGGTTGTCTGTACTTTCCTATTCTTCTTCATGCTGTCGGGGGTGGGTTTTCGAGGGTGGTGTTGATGGGTGGTTATACCCGCACTTCCTTATATTTCAGTGTTTCATTGGGAGCTGTTGCGAAATTTTCTTTGGGCATCTGGGCTTTTTGGCATTAATCAATCGTTCGACTTGTTGTATGGTTATGGGACTTTGGGACTGGGACTGGGACTGGCTTTTAGCTTTTGGGAACTGCTATGGGCAAAATGGAAGGATGCAAAAAGGGATACACAAATCAATACGACGACGACATTCTTCCACAATAAACGAACACAACGCGCGACTCAATTGACTCCCTTCTCATCGATTTGTGAAAGTACTGCGCTCAGGATCGGTAAGCGACAAAATATATGGTTGCTTGAAAGGGAAGGAGCCGTGCCCAGCCTAGCTTATTCAGGGGTGGAGAGAGCCGCTAATTAGTGCCTGAGGCAGGTGCAACTTTTGGCCAGATTTCATGATACTGCCCTGAACTTAACTTATCCTGAGCGCGCATGATCAACAACTGCTGCAACTTCAATTGAACATTCAATCCTCTTCTAATTTGAAACTGTCCTTGACAGCTTCGACCGCTTGACACAACTTTGACTGGCAGCTTCATCATCGACATGGTAAGTTGGAGATCTCTTCATGAACAACCGCCAGCACATCGCTACCAGATCTCTTGCGCACACGATGCTACTTGAGTGAATTGGCTTAACACGCTAAGCTAATCGATTGCCTCATACTTCACGATCATGAATGTCAGCTCGCGACAACGCTAACAACACCGACAGTCCTCTCCACGACCAACCTCCCCCGTCAACACCCCCTCGGGGTCGTCGACCGCACGCCCATCCTCACCAAAGCCACCAGGAGGTCCAGCAACGGCAATCAGGAGAAAAGCTGCCGCCGACTACAAGGACAAGACAGCGAATCAGCGCCCGGCGAGCACACGCGCAGCAGGCGCAGGTGGATCTTCGAGCACGATGTTGAAGCTGTACACGGATGACTCGCCAGGCTTGAAGGTGGATCCTGTTGTTGTGCTGGTTCTGAGTGTGGGCTTCATCATCAGCGTGGTTGCATTGCACAGTATGTAACACTTATCCTATACTCTGGGCTGGAAAGTGTAGGCGGGTCGGGCAGGGCTAACAGTTATCTAGTCATCGCAAAGATCACCAAGAAGTGGACCTCATAGGCGATCAGAGATTCTTAAGCGAAGGAGAACGACAACCTTTGGCATTGAAATGCCAATCAGAGAGGCACGAGAGACGACACACTTTGCAGCAATTGAGGTCTGCAGCATCTCAGAGCTTCCCAGAGTAGTAGTCTGAAGCAGGAGCATTGGATTTGGCAAGCGCGTCATTTGGGTCGGTTCTGGTCTGTGGCAGGTGCGGCGAGGTGGGCATTGCAGCTGTGCCTGTGCCTGTATTATATCCTTTCGATCTTCGAGATATGCATATCATGGCGTTCACTGTTGGGTGCACCTTTGTACGCGTCGTAAAGTTACTAGTGAGACGTAGATGACGCGGAAGCCTCGGTCACGCCTTCCTCGCAACGTCCGCTCCTGTGCTACAGGCAGGTGCGGCCGTGGCATGGCCCCTCGATCTTCCATAACCAACTTGGACATACACATGAACGACTGTTTCCTCCAAGAGGTTGCATTAAACCAGTTGCATCACGATGAACGAGGATCTTTAGCGTGGCACGAACCTTAGGCACGGCGGCGATGATGCAAGTGATTCGTTTGCAAAGGGTGTGAGAACTCTTATCATCTTCTCTTTTGGCGACTCTGGCCGTTGCGAAGATGCTGGAAGCATGAATCTCACTATCGTTTGTCATCACGCGTCGAATTATGATATGTTAGATATAGTCTATGACTCCAAGGGTTTCCGTCCATACACAAAGTAGCTGCGCACAGTGTGTTAGCGACAGGCCGAATGCCTGGAAGAGAAATGATACTCACATGGGCCAGTAACTATGAATCTTCGGGTTCTTCATGTCATTCCGCACCTGCGCCAGAAAAGCTTGCACTTCCTCCGTACTCATCCCATGCGCTCGCGTCAGCAAAGCCATACTATATGCTTCGAGCCCGTCCAGCATATTGACCAGATTCCATCGCCCCAGCTCCTTCAGCTTCTTGTCTTTCGGCCACGGGTTTTGAGGCCACACATATTGCACCTCTTTCACATCGACGTAGCCAGCTTCCTCCATGAGCCGCTTATAATTCGTGGTTGCGATCTCGCGTTGAAAGATCTGTAACCCCTTCACAAGCTTGTCTGTCCATTGCCAGAGTGCGGTGCCCTCGTGTAAAGTGCCGTCCTGTGATAACAAAGGGAAGTGCGTATCCTGCATCTCGATCCAGCCGCCAGGCTTGGTGTTCTCGAAGCATTGCCGGAAGAATTTGGGCACATCGCCGATACTGCTCGCCATCATGCGGCCATGTACGTAGTCGAATTGCTGGTTCCACGTCCAGGGCTCCTCGATATCATCGATCTCAAATTTACAATTCAGCGGGACGAAGTCTGGTTGTTGAGGTGAGAGGTCAACACCGATGACTTGCGAGTTTGGGTGGGATTCCGCGTAGTCAATAGCCCAGATGCCGGTGCCAGTGCCCAAGTCAATCACGTCTTGAGGGTCACCATCGATGGGAGCAAGTCCAAGTCTCATGTCTGTGGTCATGAAGAACAATTGGTGTTGCAAGTCGAGCCTGTCCCATTCTCGCTCATCACTCGGAAGGACGTAGCGGCCTTCCTTATAGCGATGATAGAAGCGTCCATTTTCCTGGACAACTTGATACAGACTTGATCGTAGCGATACTGTTGAGGAAGCTGCGTCGTCTCCAAGCGCTGAATCACCAGCTTCACTTCGTGTTTTCTCGGCCGAATCTGCCTGTTGACAATGTCAGTATCTTGCTCATCATGTGCTAAGGGTAGCACGAACGATGCTCCAATTATCGCCAAGGACAAGTTGCGACGATCCAGCAATAGACGGTTGCGACGTCAATGAGCCATGGTCAGATACCTCGATCGCAGAGTCCGTGGAAGCTTCCGGATGCAGAATCCTTCGAAGATCCTTTGGATCAGCTTCGAGCTGAGGCCGCTTCTCTTCTTCAGCCATAGCTCATGGCTCAGCCTGCTGATACAGTCCTGGAGAAATGAATGTTCGCAACTGGTTTTCAATGGTCGCTGTTGGACATAGGAGTCAGAGGTGGATGTGCGATCGCTAGAATCTCAAGAAGAGCGCCGCCGAGCTCCCAAAACGCCTGATCTCTCCTGCTTCGTCGTTTCAGCGAGAATTAGAGTTCACCGGTAAGCTAAGTCCCTCTGTATAGCGCATGCGCGATCGGCTGGTCGTCACTCAGCAGATGAAAGAGGGAAGAGAATCCATTGTGCGCCATCGCCTGTACGGGGAAGCCCATTTCACATCCCTTCGCGAGTGTCTCGGCCGCAGGTCAGAATTGCGAACCAGCCTGTCGGTGTTGCGACGCGCGTGGGAGGGGTGACAAGAGACAAGATAATTGCTTTAGGTCGGTAAGGCTGGCCTGCGAGTGGCGCCAGAATTGGGGAGGGAAGCATCCAAGCGGGGCTATCGGAGGGGTGGGGGCCGGCTCGCGCTCCCTTTGTTTCTGAAGCGGCGCTTTCTCATTCGTCACTTGGATTTCGTTCTGGTCTCCTTCGGCATCTTCCATGGCGACCGAGATCTGATTTGCAGATGTGTCGAGAACCCAAAGTCTGCTTGCGTGTGATGCGGACTGTTAGGATGCATCTCCGTGATTGCATGAATGACAACAAGCATTTGGCTAGACGAGGTGGGCCAACCACGTGTGGATGCATTATGCATGCACGAGGAGTCCTCATGCGGAGGCGTTTCCGGGCAGGCTCTGCAAAACATGTCCTCCTGCTGAATTCACTATTTTATATTCGCTGACAAGAGAAAGGCAATAAGACTTTGGAAGAGAAATGATATTGATCCATGAAGTTTCTACACCGACGACCGACTGACAAGTCACTCAAAGTCAGGGGACCGTGATTGCAATGGCAGTGCTTCGAAGCCCTCTCAACTTGCAACAGTCATCTGTCACGGAGCTAGACGATGTCTTCTACTGATACCCGTATCCTCTGCTGCCATTATGATACATACGGGCATTCCACTGATCTTGAGCATCCATATGATTCCATGGGCCATTTTGCGCATTATGGACGTAGTGTTCAAAGGGTCCTTGCGGTTCTTGGATAGGAACTTGAGGATAGGCGAATTGCGCTTCTGGACGAGGCCAGGTCCCGCATTCCAGTACCGGTGCCGGCATGTGCGCGTTGGTTACCATGTACGTGAAGTCCGGTTGCTCGTTGTAGCCTAACGCACGAGTGTCTGAAGAAGCCTGGTCTTGGGGCCATGGATGCAGGGCGCCGAACTGGTTTTGGGAGATCGGCTGGCTGTGCCCACCATTGAGGCTACGGTAGGTCTCTACAGGCTGCATTCCCGTGATCTGATGATCGAACGAAGTAGCGTCAAGCTGAGCCGGGGCTCCGACCGACTGAGAGGGCGTGCTCGGCAGGTCCTCACTCGAAATGGTGGATGGTGTTTGGTTGGAGAAACTTGGAGGAGATGACAAGTTATGGAAAATGCGACGAGTCGTTGGAGGGATCGAGAATCGATCGGGTGTCCTGGCATGGTTGTCTTCAGATACCTTCAGCTTTCGATTTGAGCGCCTCCTGGCAGGACGTGGAGCCAGTGGGGATAGATGCTGTGGTCTGGTGTTTTGCGAAGATCGGCGTTGGGCACTTGGACGAGTCGTACCGCCATCATCTTCTGGGGCTCGTCGCTTCCGACTTGTCTTCACCGGTGGCAGGTTTTGAAAGGTGTCTGTGATCACCTTGGAGACTGTGTCAACGATGACACTCAAGAGACCAGGATCCGTCTCGATAGATTTGGCTTCATGGTAGGCGACGACACTGTCTTGGGTAGCGCGAGGCAATGTTTCCATCAAAGTGTTCTTGGCTTCGCTACAAGCCGCAGCAACATCGGTCGTTGGTTCGTGCCCTTGTAAGATGTTAACACACATTCCGCCATGTTGAGGCCTCAATGTCTGCCTCAATGTCTGTCGACTCACATGGGTCTGGTATGTCATTATCGTCTGGGAAGATAATTCTGTAAATGTCCCTCCAGCCATCGACGGAGTTTCGACTCTTCATTCGAAGTTTCCTAATTGCCGCTTCCTGCTGCTTGATAAGACATGAAGAAGGCAGCGCATATCTGCCCACGGAGCACCTATCGGTACTACGAGTGTGAACTGTCAAGTCCGCGGTGGTGTCAAAAGTCTCATTGCATCGTGTGCAGTACTCTGGAAGTGAGTGCTTCTGGAGAACATGTTCTCTACAGACAGATTAGTGCAAGCCATTAAGATTTGAAGGCCGTCAATCATACTTGACCCGGGACATCTCCCCGAAAGGATTCTTACACGATGGCTTGATGCAAAGTGAAGGCGAGTGCTTCGAGAATGGACAAGCAAAGAACAAGATCAAGCCTATGGGCATGATGCCATGATCAGTGACCTTTCGTTTCGTGAATCAGCACTGCTACGTACCTTCTTTGCCCAACGAGTCCCGATGATTATCAGGGGTGCGTCCATCGTTTTCCTCATCTTCCTCGTCCTCATCCTTACGCTGTTGTCGTTGAAGCTCCGCTAGAGTGCCCGTGTTCGCAGCCTGATTAGTTTGGCCCCCAATCTTGGACGATGAAGACGTGGACGGCAAGGGAGAAGCGGTTTCCGATGTGCTTTTCTGCCCGTTCGTATCACCATCTTGGGGCGCGAGGTCGCGCAAGAGATCATTTACCCGTTGCTCTACGCCATTGAGCACATTCTGAACAAATCGATGCACATATTTGCCTTGACACATAGCATCAGCTTTCTTCTCATCAGCAGCGTCGATCTCTTCCTCGAAAGCGCTGAGACCAGAAGTGGAACATGAATCGTCATCATCGATGTAAGTGGATGCTGAATCTAGCTCTGACCGGTCAACTCGTGAAGCTGAAGGTGCCTCCAGGCTCAGAGCGTCCAAGCGTAAAGATTCGAATGCGCTGTCGGCTCTTGCGGGTCTGCAGACAGACGGTTCTTCTGCCTCGTCCGGCTCATTCATCTCATCAGAAATCCGTATGTCTTCACCAGAAAATCGATGTTCCGACATGATGCGCGAATTTGCTGTCTGCGCCACCTGACTATGACCTCGTAGGAGACGGCCCGGCGCTGATGACTTGTCTACCTTGGCTAGCCTCGGACGACCGCATCCAGGAAGAATTGGCAGCGCAGATTCTTGAAGGCCACTGACCTGTCCCGAATGAGGTTGTGCATCATAGACTTGTGACCTCTCGTAGCCAGTGTTGGCACTTTGTTTATGCTGCTCATCCTCTCTATGCGCCACGCTCAGCAACCTCTTACCACCATGTCTTGCATCGCCACGTAGACTATCCTTATGGTGATCGTGTGATTGATTAGATGAATCATGGTCTCGTGCACTGGCCACGGCGGTTCGGTGATTGTCGTACCTCTCATCTCTATGGCTGTCCTCAGCCTGAGATGAAGATGCGTTGTGCTGCATGCTCAGCTTGATGGCCTTCCGAGGCATGTCGAGTGCAGCGTTGTGTGTCCAATGATCTAGAGGTGATGGAATCTCGCGCTGGCCATTTACACATGTGGTTCGGTGGTGTCGCAATTGATAGGCATTTACAAAAGCTCTTCCACATCTTTTGTGTCGACAAACAAACAACTTCCCGGCCGATTCAGGTTTAGGGCTTCTGCAAATTGGTTGTCAGATTTCTTGATCGTGCCACAACATGAGTATGCCATCACATGGAACATGATGAGGAGTGCACTCACCGATATGAGGATGATATATGGTATAGGTTGGATGTAAGAGGCACAGCGTGCTGTCGTTGCCCTTGCAGCACATGATCATCGAGTTGTGGTGGGGGCGATTCGCATAGTCTGTCGACGTGCCCTTGCAGATACTGCATGTGGCTGTAGCGACGTCCTGCAGCGATATCGTCAAGCTCTCCAAACATCCCCAAGTATTGACAGTAGTCGTCTATCCTGTTTTGCTCAGTGCTTCCAGAACTAGAACTTCCAGAATTCACCCGTGATGGCTGCAAAGAATTGATGGACACGGAATGACCGTCGCTGACACTCCAAGCTCCAGGAATCGATTCATCGGCGAATCGGCTGACGATCTCAGGCTCAGTGTAGTGATAAGGAGTGTATGCCATGATGTGCAAAACTGAGAAGCGACGGTGCCTCGAAACAATGTCCCGTACCACCAAACAATGTTGAAGGTGCGCAGGAAATCCACAGAGAGTGAGAAGCGGGCGTGCTTTGAAGCCCAGGCTGGGAAGACTCTAATACACTCGGGAAACAGTGGAAACAAGTCGCGAGGCAGCATGCGCAGCAAACTCACGCCTGATGACCTTGGATCTAAAGGCACTACGAATCAATCCTGGTTTAAGTTCATTCGCTCATCCTGTGCTCGCAGCTGCGAGCGAGTCTGGAGCCTGTCCGTAATTGGTCAATGATGAACGCCCAGCTGCAGGCGTGTGGACCTCAGCCCCCATCTGCTGTGTGTGAGTTCATGCTCTCAGCTGCGATGCAAAGACACTCGCGATGTATACGCAAAGCGCTTTTCTTCGCAGGTTTGAAGATTATCATCCTCAGAAGCGCGATGGCAAAGAATTGCGAGCACAATGGAGTGTCCGTCGACATTCGACTCTCATGCCTCTATAAAAGAGTGCGTAGAGTCGACCTGATTTTGAAGTCCTTTATCACCAGGACAATTGCAAAAAGCGAACCATAGTTGCCTTCTGCGTCTATTGCCAATCAATCCGGAGGCCGCAAGCCACAAGCCATCTTCGAACTGTCAGAATGACACGCGCATCATCGTCGTCCAGGTACAATACGCGCAACGTGCCTCAAGGCGTCGCTAATGCAGTATAGCACGGGCTCAAGTGCCTCTTCAGGCCAGCAATACTCTCCAATGCTTGACCGATATGCGAACTATAGGCCAGACGAGAGCGAGCGGCTCTATGCCCTGTCCCGAGGGGGCCAAGTAGGACCACGTGACGAGCATACTCGGGTTGTCCAAGAGCATCAACGCGCGACTGAGGAGCTTGGACGTGGCTACGCCCATTCGTACGCGAGACAGGACGATTTGATGAGGGAGCTGGAGCAGATGTCACGTGGAGGTGACCGGAGGTGAAGGAATTACAATGTCCTTTTGTGCATCTTGAGGCGTTTGAAGTTCGGCGTTGCTGGCGGGCGCTGGATGATACCAATTGCAATTGAGGGAGGTCAGGTTTGTTGGAGGGTCTGTTTAGGTACCATGGAAAGAGAGCAAGTCATGGGTTTGGCCTGCAGATTCGAGTAGATCCTGTAGCTTAACGATTGTGTTAACAAGCAATCCTATGTGGTCAAGATGCTACCTCTTTTCCTCATACACTCTGCTCGGGCTTGGCCCGCAGGGCTCTTGATCTCTATGCTGACATGCCCTTTGCGGTGCACCTGGTGTAGTGCGGACACTGCATCGATGATTGCGGATGGAAGTGGTCCTTATTGATGTCATGATATGGTCATAATGGTCGTGATGAGGAAGAAGAGGATTTTGAGATGACTCTTTCATGGAAGCTCGTTGTCGATAGCATTAACACTAGCTGGGAAGAGCCTAGTCTGTGTACCCTGTTCCTGGCTACCACGTTTTGATTCTGCCAAGCCGGGTGTTGGCAGCCAGGAATTCGTGGCAGCAATGGGTCGTTTAGAGATCAATGACCTCGCAGTAGAGTGAAGAAGCACTCATTGAGTCGTATAGACTGTCTGTACCTCGGCTTTGATTATCTGTATGATCTCACGACTTGACGTTCAGGTGCCATCGCACCTGTCTCCTAATTGACGCATCACTGGAGAATCCCCTTTGCTCTAATATCAACATGCTCCCTGCAGCTCCTGCTTGCCATTGCGGCCCTGTTCTTGTCTGTCCGCCAAAGGGTGGTATTTGATCCCATATAAAACCTCACGCACAATAGTTCGCTGGGAAGCTCCCTCTGACGCCCCTCAGCTCCCCTTCCCACCAATCATCTGTGCTTCCAGTCTTCTTCACTATTCTGATCTTTTCGCCCTCCTTGAAGCTCAAATCACCGTCCTCTTGACCTATAAAGTCGTATTTCGCGGTCACGTACTCAATCTGGAAGCTACCCAGTCGCTTCTTCGGCGGTGGAGGTGGTGGCGCCTTCTTGCCAGAGGCTGTGGTCGACAGCGATGTGGTTGATGAAATTGAGGGTGTCGCTGAGGGGATTCGATGGAGCGAATTGCCATTTGTCGACGCGGCTGAGCCGAAGTAGTCGTTCTGATGACCATTCATGGCCGGTGGCGAAGGCGATCCATACGTCGCATAAGGATTGGCCGAGAGATAGCCACCTGGCGACTTTGTATATGATGGTGTGCTGCTTGGTATTCGTGGTCTTGTCTCTAGGTTGAGCTGAGGGGCGTCTTGGGGTGCTGCTGGAGATGCTTGCTTCTCCTCATCATAAGCAGGCGGCAAGGCTGGTCGACCGATCGGTGACGTGGCAGAGCTGGGTGTTCGGCCACCAGGCATACGCCCTCGCAGTCCAAGACCTGTGTAGCTCTTCGCCTTCTCTGATCCACCCATCGGCTCCTTGACTGCCTTACCCCGTGCTATCGTCATGATGCCGCTTTCCAGCTCGATGCGCAGGGCATTGAAACTTGCCTCGAAGTCTCGAATGATCTCGTGAGCCTCTGGTGGATCTGATGGGACACCGAAGTCGCTGCAGAAATTTTGCAAGACCGTATATAGTTGTGCGAGAAGGGCGTTCTGGATCATGATCTGGGAGTTGAGGAGGTGAGGTAGTAGCGAGTACGTGGAATGGGTCATGCTCGGTAATGTTTGCTTGAGATGGTCGTCTGCGGCTTCATATGCCTGCCCAGGTAGTTAGCACTCGTGACGTGATCATGGTGAACAACAAACATACTGCTGTCGCTGCGGCATAATCAACTTGATGCTTGTTCAGGGCAGTGTCCTCTCTTTCTGACCTTCGGGGCTTCGCTTGCAAGCCCTCGACCCGGCTCTTGTATCGCTCGTAGTCCAGTTTCTTGTCTTCGCGCTTCTTGATGACTTTCATGTACGCCTTGACGCTCGTCCTAGCTTCCTTCGCAGGAGCCATAATCTGCTTGTCGATGCAAGCGACTTCTTCGGACATCTCACTCTTCAGCTCCACATAACTCGTCTTCAGACCGTGGACCCTCTCCAGCTTCTCTTGCGGCGTCGCAACATAGTCTTTGCCATCTTTGCCAACGATATCACCATATATGTTTTCGTAGTCGGCGAGCATTGCAGACTGGTGGTTGAGAATACTGTTCCAGCTGTCGCGCCATGTTTTCGAGGCTTCAATTAACTACCACACGCGTCAATTGGGCTCACGACGTGTCATCGATGCTAACAAACAGTCTCCAACATCTTGTCCGCAGCTTGGAAGTCTGCAATCAGCATGCCGACTTGGTGATCATCGGCAGTCCGGGGCAGGAAAGCGCCCACTTTCCTCTGCATGCGCTGCATCGTGCCGTTCGTTAATTAGCAATATCAAGGTGAAATCAGAAGAAGTGTGAAAAGTGAATGTGAAGCCCTGGCAATTGCATGAAGGAGAAACAAGATTCCGCGTCACCCAAGTGTTACAGGTGCTCAGCCTTGTCTCCACATTAAGGGTCAACAAGGTGCTACCCCGGATCTACACGTGGAATTGGACCTCCTCAACGTAAAGAAGCTAAGATTTGTGCGCCTAACTTTCATCAGAAATTGCAAGCAAGATCGGCTCCTAGGCTGATCAGCCATGAAGAAGTAGATGAAACTTGCAGATGTGCGTGATGTCTACTTTTGCCAAAGTACCCACTAAGTGACTAGTCTCAATATGAATTAGCGCTTGCCATTTCAAGCGTTTGTTTACGATCTTGATCCAGATCTCCACTATCATCACAAGACTTCCTCCCATAACTCTATCCATCGAGCGCAATGTGTATGTGGTGTGAAGGAGCGACCTCGAGCGAAATGCATGAGGTCTTCGGCGTTGAGCGGCAATCTGACAGCAGTGACGACGAGTTCGCGGATAGTGAGCTTGATGTGGAGGACATGGTTGAGGTCCTTGACACGACTGAACAAGGAATCGCTGAACCATACCAATCGCCATCGAAGAGGATTATGGGCGTTAGGCGAGGCCCAAGCCCAACGGTGTCAGAGTACGATAGGTCCATGAAAGGGGTGGACTTCGATAATCCTGCGATTCAAGTGGCACTCGAAGCCGCTGAGGAGGGCATCATCTTCGATGGATCCAGCCAATATGATATCACAATGAAAGGCGAAGAGTCCATTACTCTGACCCGTGCGCAACTCGACCTCATCAAGGAGAACTCTTTCCTTGCAGGTCATCACTACGGACGACGAGTCGTGGATCCATTCCCATTCATGTCCCTGCCAGCCGAGCTGCGCTTGGTGTTCTACTCGCATTATTTCGCTGATCGCAACCCCATCACGCAGAACTCTTTGGACCACAAGTCGGATCTTGGGCGAATACGCGCGCTTCCAAGGCGAATAAACGACAACATGGCACATTGCTGTGCTACAAGCAATGTCTGGTGCAGCACGACACGACCCAGGATCTCGACCAATCTCCTTGCCACGTGCAAGCAGATCTACTATGAAGCACGAGATGACTATCTTTACAAAGGCCGCAAGTTTCACGCACCGGTTGGCCGCTTCGACGATAAGTTCCGACGCATTGACCCAGCATTGCGTTTCTGGCAGTACATTCAACATCTCGATCTCGACATCACTGCCGAAGCAAATAAAGGTGCGCGCTTTGAGACGGGAAACATGATCGTGCATCTCGTTGCACTTCTGCGAGGAGGCCAGAATCTGAAGAGCTTCAGATTAAGGTACTTGGCGAATGCTCGTGCCAGCAGTGTCGAACGATTCCAGGATCTGAACATCAAAGGTGCGGTCAGTCTGACTCAGGTGTTTAAAGATTGGCATGAACCAAGCGAGAGCGAAACTGCGACAAGAACGGAGAAATTGGAAAGATTGCTCTTTGGAATTTTAGGATGTGCTTGTGAGTCTGGTCCCGCACGGCATTCACCAAGCTGCAAGCCCAGTCCTTTTGGAGATGCCACTCGAAAACGTAGTATACCATTATTGGTCCAGTAGCTGACGCTCGTGAAGCATATGAAGCACCACCGTACGATTCTGTGTCCTCAATGACATCTGACATCGATGCCATGACCGACGTGCCATTTTGGGACACTCATATGACGGTATCTGCAGGTTTTGATTGATGACAGAAAAGCAACCGTCAGATTCTTTGCGTGGCTATCTGAAACTACGAACGCAAGAAACATTCCAATGGACTGACCTCCAGCACCATCTGAATTCGTGGTTTTAAAGACAAATGCTACTCGTTGTCCTTCAAATCGATCACGGTAGACTTGAACTTCCGAGCCGGTACATGACGATTGAACAGGATGTCCACCTCACGATACGACCGGTGCTTGAGCTCAGGCAAGCAGAAGTACGCAATGACCCAGCAGACGGCGGCGGTCCCACCCCAGATGTAGCCACACTTGCCCGCCAAATTCCACCCAGTGGGATTAAGCATCCTCGACGCGAGATAGATCATCGGAATCTCAGCGACGTAGTATGCCGCGCGGCCAACGCCCGTACTGAGTGCCCTCAGCCGCACAGAGGACGTCTCGGCGATCGCAGTATACGTGATCGGGCCGAGCGTGCCGGCATACACAAATGAGATGATCACGCCAAAGCAAGCTTGCGCATAGTTCGTGGCCGAATTCTGGGCAACGGATGCGCAGACACCGAGCACGATGAGGAAGGTGAAGTTCGTGGCGGTACCCCAGAGGTAGATTGTGCGTCGGCCGAACCACGCGATGATTGGCCACGACAGGATATTTGCGAAGAACTGGAGGCAGGAATTGATGAGATTGAGCTGGAAAGAGAAGTCATTCGACATCCCAGCCTCTGTTTCTGGTGTCAGTGCAACTCACGGGCTAGCAGAGGCGCGAGTGTACTTACGCTCGAAGAAAAAAGTCGCTTGATTAGCGATGAGGTTACCAGCAAAATTCTGCGATGCGTACATGAAGCATATTATGAGCGTGCGTCTCAGATCAGTGCCCTTGACTAGATCAAGCAGCGAAGGATTACCACCGAGCTTCGCCTCGATCTCGACCGTACGCTCAATCATGGCAAGTGTCGCTTCATCGCTCTGGCTAGACTTCCGGCCCAGGCGCTGGACAGACTTTCGGGCTTCCTCCCTGCGGCCATTACGAATTAGCCAATATGGAGATTCTGGGGCGAAGAAGATGATGACCAGCAAAGGAGTTGGAAAGATCCACTGAAGAGCCAAAGGAAGTCGCCATGCCCATTCAGTGGTGTACTTGTTCGTGCCGTACGTTTCTGCTGCGACGATGATGCCGCCGATGGACCAGGACATCTGGAGCGTGCCGGTTACTGCTCCACGAAGCGGGATTGGAACCACTTCAGATGCATATGCTGGAGAATTGGCGATGAACAGGCCCCATGGCACGCCTTCGAAAGCCTGGCCAATGGTCAAGACCGCCAGCGACTGAGCCTGCATGCTCGTCAGTCCCACGTCCACGTGTCGGTATGCGTTGTTAGTCTACTCACGAAGAATGAAATGAAGATGGTTGCGTTCATCAGAATCAGCGCGAGGATCGTTGTCCACCGATAGCCGATGCGATTTGTGATGGGCCCGGCAAGGAATACACCGATGAAAGCGCCGCATTGTCCAGACTGGAAAAGAGCAGACTGCCATTTCGTCTCGATCGCATACTTGCCATCTGCGAGGGGCACGCCATATCGTCTTTTGAATGCATCCTGGGCAACGAAGTTGCCATTCAAGAACATATCGAAGGATTCCATGACCTGTTTCATGTCAGCAGTGTGCGCGATTGGCTGGTATGGTGTACTCACAATAGTGAAGCAAAAGATGAAGGCCCAAAAGCAGGCCATCGGGTGCGACTTTGCGGCCTCCCAGACACCCATCTGATGTTCTGCGTCCTCACCAGCATATGCATTGTTCATGAGGTCGCTGTTGACAAGAACAGCTGAACCACGAAGACCCTTCTCGCGCAATTCATTGCTGTCCGCTTTTCCTATGCTCCCGGTCCGATGCTCAACACTGCGCACCTCACTCTTCTCAATGTCGCTTCCATCATGCTGTGATTTGGCGGTGTCCGACATTTTTCTGCAAAGGCTTGCGTTGCTATAATGAGGAAGGAATGCTAGGCTCAGGAAGCAAAAGCCAAGTCGCTGGCTGTGAGCTTATGTAGCATCCCGTCTCTCCTTGCCATCCCAAGGCGCACGACTACATCCAGACATGTCTGAGGAGTATGTCACCCCAGCTGCCCTTGTAGTCGATCTTACCCCGCGAAATCTCAAGAACAAGCATCGTTGGCGTACTCTTAACTGAGCATTCATGCTCTCATTCGTCAGAATTCGAGGGTGGTAATGTTGGGTTGTAGCTTCTCCGGATGATCAGCACGCCCATTGTGACTAGTCGTTCCTAGCGTAATGCCCGACTTTGTTGCCAACCTCACTACTGGAAGTACTGGAAATTCGGACGGGAGCATCGGCGAAGCAAGCGCTTTGTAAAAGGACAATCCAATCGCATCATGATTTCGAGGAATATGCCTACAGCAGAGGGGAGACTTCAGCGGATATCATGCAGAGAAGGTCAAGCACCAAAATCGCAAAGTTCCTGATCTCGCTGAGAAGAGGTATACCATGTCGATGCCGTGCAGTGAGGTGCTCCATATATCACCAATTATACAAAGCCTAGCAGTCTGTGCCGTCGTATAGTTCCCAGCATATGCAAGCCGTCAGGATACGAGCATAGGTTGCACCACGCGGACAGGTTCCAGGCTGGGTCAGGAGATCTAGATTGAAACTAGTGTACAAGAGCTGTCAGAGCAGTCAATATTCAGCCGTGTCAGTCGTCAAAAGCAACGCTACCGTCATGTGAAGTGAGGACCAAGGTAAGACGGGTTAAGAATGCAACCTGGCTACACTGATTCCACAAGTTGTGCATTCTGAACATTCCCCAATCGGCGTTCCAACATCAGGAATCATGCCGATATTGAGACTAGTGTCGTTCAATGGATCTGGCACTGCACAAGCAGAATGTCGCAACGATCGAACACGTGATAATCACGTGAGATGCCGGCTGTCCCGATCTCTAGCACGGGAATCTGTAATTCTCCTTCACTGAAGAATATCCTGAATAGTCGTGTATAAATGCATTAGGCGGGCAGACTGAGACGTAAGGACGACTACGTCATGTGCCTGACGTTTCGCGTCGAGACGCGCCGCAAGCCACATCCCCAACTTGAAATCCACGCTCGTTCTCACATCCCCAATCATCATCTCCTTAACCATCTTCGCCACGAGCTCATACATCGCGGCATGGCGCGTGCATATTTGACTTCTACGTAGAAAATTTATCTGCTACTTCGCAGAGCTGTGAGATGATCGTTCCCTTGCGCGAAAAGATGCTAGAATCACGACATATTCAGCCTGGGCCACACCTGACCAACACCTTCTGCAGGATCAAATAATGCTCACTTTCAATTTCAGATATTCATCGTATTCCAAGTGCATGATACTCTAATAGACAACAAATAACATAGGGAGCCACTTGTTCCTAGAGGGTTCGAACAGATTCTTACGTGGAGCGGACCCGCAATAATAATGCAAAAGCATGGCTATGTCCAGTACGAGAGTCTACTAGAAGATGATATCGACCGGCGCAGTTCTCTGAATAGCACCTCTCCGATCCTCGACAAGTTGAGCATAGAAAACTTTGATCAAGAAGGTAGCCTCTACGAGCAACAGGGAGCATTCGCTGAAGGAGACAATCTCGAAGTCTTCCGGAGACCCATCGAGGGATATGAAGGTGCGCATCGATACGATCCGCACTACCGATGGACTAGAGCAGAAGAAGAGCAGGTTGTGTGGAAGGTACAAACACCGTACGCTTGCAAGGCGAAATACGACTGACGGGACTCCAGATCGATAAGTGGGTATGCTCATGGGTCTGTCTGATGTTTTTTGCGTTGCAACTGGACAGAGGCAACATCACACAGGCACTAGCAGATAACATGCTGGATGATCTCGGCCTCGACACCAACGACTACAACTATGGGCAAGCCATCTTCTACTTCGCCTTTCTGACAGCTGAGCTCCCGTCACAGCTGATTTCGAAATGGATCGGTCCAGACCGATGGATCCCAATTCAGATGGTGACATGGAGCTTCATCGCTAGTATGCAGGCGTTTTTGAAAGGCAGAAAGTCGTTTTATGCCTGCCGAGCATTGATTGGAATGGTCGAAGGTGAGGATGGCATTCCTTCAATGATGAAGGCTTACAATTGCGCAGGAGGGTTTATTCCTGACAATGTGCTATATCTGTCATACTTCTACACGGGCACCGAGCTTCCGCGGCGAATGTCATACTTATGGACCTCATCTCAGGTCACCAACATCGTATCAGCCTTCCTGGCCTACGGTCTTTTGCACCTCCGAGGTATGCTAGGCTTGGCAGGCTGGCGATGGTTGTTCGGCCTAGAGGGAATCTTGACCGGTTTTGTCGGCGCATTATCCTTCTTCTACCTCCCGCCGAGCCCAACGCAGACAGCGGAGACGTATACGCGAAAGTCGTGGTTCAGCGCGCACGAAGAGAAGATCATGGTCAACAGAATCCTAAGGGATGATCCAAGCAAGGGTGACATGCACAACCGTCAAGCGCTAAGCTTTGGCATGATCAGGGAATGTCTGACAGATTGGCATATGGCACCAATCTATCTTATCGCACTCACCTTTGGCGTGCCAAATAACCCCATGACCCAGTATTTGACCCTACAGCTACGAGACCTTGGATTCAGTACTTTCCAGACGAATCTACTCACTATCCCGACTTATCTGCTATTCATAGCTCAGCTACTGTTTTGGACATATGTGTCGGAGCGCTTCAATCAGCGTTTTCTGGTCGGTCTTGTCAGCCAGATATGGGCGTTGCCACTGCTGCTTATTCTCGAGCATATGCCTACCGATGCGGATTCTTGGTTCCGCTACGCGATCACGGTCATGATGGTTGGGCACCCCTACGTACACGCCATTCTGGTTGCTATCACCTCTCGAAACGCGGGCACAGTTCGCACGAGGACTGTCGCTAGTGCGCTGTATAATATGCTTGTTCAATGCGCATCCATCATAGCGCAGCAGGTCTGAAGCTCAAGCCCAATCCATCTGCATTACTGACCATCAATCTAGATATACAGGGAGGAGGACCGACCACTCTATCGCAAAGGCAACCAGATTCTCATAGCAATATGTCTCTACAATTTTGTCTTATTCATAGGAGCGAAGGTCTTCTATCTGCGTGAGAATCAGTAAGACCGCTTCGTTGGACGTTCTCACCCGACCTGCTGACAACGTTTCCTAGACGCCGCGCAGCAACGTGGAATGCAATGACTCCCAAGGACCGACGACAGTATCTCGCGACGACCAAAGACCAGGGCAACAAGAGGTGAGCGGACTGGAATACGTCCAATAAGACAATTGCTGAGCAACATCAGGCTTGACTTCCGGTTCGCGCACTAAGGTATGGAGAGTCGATCGGAAATGAGGTGACGAATTGATGGGAATTCGAGTTCTGGCAACATACGACAAAACGCTAAGCTATTTACAACTGTGTTCTGTGCCATACTGCATTCTCAAATCAGGCGAACCATTCAAACAAAGCCGCGGTCGGCAAACTTCTTTGGCACATCCACGATCCTCAGCCTCAAGTACTCACACACATTCTTACCAAGGGTATCATAAGTCGAGCAAGCATCATAACCACGGTCAAGATGATCATGGAGCAGGAAATGGACAGCACGGATGTTCTTCATCTCGAAGCGGTCAATGTGTGTGGCCTTTGCAGCCTCCTCCGGACCAAGCAATTCCTTGACTTTGTCGACAGTCAGGAAGCTTCGCAGCCAATCCCATTCGTCGTCATGGCGGACAAAGAGGCCGACGTTCGCATCTGAGCACTTGTCACCAGAGCGACCGAGGACAATTCGGCCGAGTGGCAGCTTGACGGTCTCGCCAAAGCTATCAAGCGACACTGGGTCCTTGGTCTCGTAGCTTGGCTGCTGGCGGTCGTAAGTCTTGTATGATGGTGGCTCTGGCATGTCGACAATCTTGTTCTCGCCCCACAAGCAGTGCACTCGCTGCTTGAACTCGGACTGTGGGAGCAGAGTTGGGTGGTACTCATAGTATGGCTTGCCCTCAGCTTGTCGCATGTCGTTTCCGAGGGATGCACCTGGGCAGGACTGCAGGAAGGTAACCATGGACTTGCGGAAGAAACCTTGCTTGTTACGCATTGACAGGAGTTCCCGATCCTTGGACTGAGCGAAAATGCGGAAGTCGACGGTGGCGACATCCTGGTTGCGAGCATCAGGTACGGAAGAGCCGTTCTGCATGAATCTGAGAGTGGTGAACTTGGACAGTGTCTCCTCGCCAAGCTCGTATCGGATTTGCTCCTCGGTCATTTTGCACTTCTCCTCGATGTCAAGACCGACGAGATAGACATGGTACTCAGCTTGCCAGCCAGCGAAGCCAGTGAGGCCGACCTTGGTGGTTGGCGGTGGTGGCAGGCCCTTCACGCCCCACACATGAACTCGGTCCTCGCCAACCTGCTCCATCTTGACGTCCTCGAGCCACGCAGTCACATCGCAGTTATAGTACTGTGGGCCCTGGATCTCGTAAAGCAGTTGTGATGTGCAAGATGCGACAGTCATCTGGCCACCTGTGTTCTTCTCCTTGTACATAACACCGCCACCGGTCTCGTCAATTGCGCAGATTGGGAAACCAAGATCGATGTGCTTGTTGTTCTTCAGCAGATTCTTGAAATCAGAGCAGTAGCCACCGCTAACGTAGGCACCGCATTCCAGAAGATGTCCAATGATCAAAGAGCCAGCAAGCTCATCGAATTGGTCTGCGCGCCAGCCATGCCACCAGCTTTCATTATTGTCAGCAAATCAATCAGGGTTTGCATCAAGGGAGACTCACGCAGCAGCACCAATAATTGGTGACGCGTCAGACACGCGACCGCAAATAACAATGTCTGCGCCCTCCGTGAGAGCTCGTGCAATGCCAAGTCCACCTAGATAGCACTGTGCGCAAACCGGGTCGAGGCCCCATTCCTTGACAGACTTGTTGTGCATTAAGCTGCGGAACTCCTCGCCTTTGGACATCATGGCCTTCACAGCACCAGTGACATCGTCACCCTCAACCCAAGCAACCTTCATGTCGTAGCCACGTTCCTTGACAGTCTTCTGAACGATCTTCGCCAGGATCTCGGTATCGCTGGCTCCGGCATTGACGGCAAGCTTGATGCCCTTCTTAGCAAGGTCGTCGATGGCTGGCTCGAAGCAGTCCATGAAGTTCTCAGCGAACATGGCATTCTGCACCTGCTCCTCCCATGACAGCTCGCGGCCAGCAAAGCGCTCCTGGTTTCGGATCTTGCCGGTTCCATGAATGGTCATAGTCAGCTCGGAGAGCCAGTCGCCAACAATAACATCGACCTCTTCATTTGCAGCAAGTCTCGAGATGGCATGGACACGATCCGAGAAACCGCCGGAAGCGCCCGCCACGCGGACTGGTCTCTTTGCTTCAGGCATTGTTGAGAACAAAAGGTATACGGTATCAAGGAAGGAGAGTGTAAAGGATGAATGAAAATCGTCAGGTCATAGGACCAGAGTTTGGTTCCTGATATACTCCTCACTTCATGCTTACATTCAAGGCCTGGAAACGTACGCCTGCATTGGCATCGGATACGGCACGCAACAGCTAGCTAGTTAGTGCACCACTCCACATAACACGGCTGTGCTAATCCGGCGACAAGAAGCAGTGATTTGGTACTGATTTGCTGGCGACTGATTCGTGCCGCTTATCCCCAATGCAAAAGTCGGAGGGGCAATGAATTTAGTGTATGGTGGAGCATCCGAGCTTCCGCGAGCTGTGGAGTTGGCCCAGATTTCTGGAGAACACGAACCAAAACACAACTCCCGATCTTTCATCAACCAATCATACGAATCTTGTTCTGGCATCAACCTTCATCGCGCTTGGCCTCAAAATTCCGGACTGTTCCTGTGACAGCCGTTTGAGCTTCCTAGGGCGGATCGCACGGCATCCTGCGTACATGCCGTTGACGCCTGCCCGGAGATATATGACTCTCGTTCTTGAGCAGCAACTCCAGCATTGCTTGCGACAAAGAATAGGACCTTCTTTGTATCATGATGTGCATAGATGTTTGCTCTCAATTGATTTATTTAGCTTCAGTCCGCCACCATAGTTCCGACTAGTCATGATGGCTGGGTTTGGGACTGTAAAATCGCAGGATTGACCCAGCTAGCCCCGCCTTCGGGCAAAGAATTCCAGACCTCAGTAGACAAAAGCAGCGCAGATAGACACAACCATGTGGCATCGATTGTGTTCTGTACGAAGTCCCTGGATGCTAGCAAATCCCTGATACGACCATGGCATCTCTAGACGGCAAGGTTATTGCTCTGACAGGTAGAGACACGTGCTGCATGATTGGCATGTCGCCCAGCTAACCCGATATGTATCACAGGTGGCGCAAGTGGAATAGGTCTTGCCTGTGCTAAGCTTTTTGCTGCGCGAGGTGCACGCGTCTCGATTGCAGATGTGCAAGAGAAAGCACTGCAAGATGCCGAAGTAGCCATCAAGTCCGCTACCCCTGTCGCAGAGGTTATGACCGCGGTGGTGGATGTTCGCGATGCGGAAGCATGCAACAAGTGGATTGAGGAGACCGTCAAGCGATTTGGACGGCTGGACGGCGCTGCAAATCTGGCTGGCGTCTTCAAGGGCGTGTCTCTGACGAAGGAAGATGGCTCAGCGTGGGACTTCTGCATCGGCATCAATTTGACAGGCGTCAAGAACTGCATGCAAGCTGAATTGAAGCATCTTAAGAAAGGTGGCAGCATGGTCAACGCAGCAAGCATACTGGGAATATCAGGTGATGGTGAGGCCGCCGCGTACAGCGTCAGTAAGCATGGGGTGGTCGGCTTGACAAGATCTGCCGCAAAAGAGTATGGTCCCAAAGGCGTAAGAATCAACGGCATTGCTCCGTAAGTACTTACATGACATGTTTGACTAGTGCATGCGGCTGATCCGTACGATCTAGTGGCTATATTGTGACACCGATGCTGAAGGCTGCTATGGGTTCCATGGAAGCGGACAATATTCATGCTCAAACGCAGGGCCAGCACGTTGCTTTGAAACGTATGGGTGAGCCTGAGGAGGTTGCTCCGCTTGTGGCGTTCCTGCTGAGTGATGATGCATCTTTCATTACTGGCCAGACAATCTCCATAGACGGTGGTTGGGCGAATATGTAGATTAGTGAATATGTCAAGTGATGTAGAGCATCCATGCGATGATTATGTATGAAGTCACAAAGCTGTCCACCTTGTCCTCACAATGACTTGGTTCGCAATGACTTGGTTCGCAATGACTTGATTCGCAATGACTTGATCACAGGATCATGAATCCACGCGCATCACATTCCAAAGTGCCGCTCTATCCATTTATCCATAATGACAAGAAAGGTCCAGTACCTCAAAATTATCACGATGCCCGTGTCCCCACTTATCGGGGCTGCTCGGATGGGTCCCGAAGCACCAAACTAGCCAACCCCAGACTTCCTCAACTCCGCTCCATCCGATCGTCAGCACTCACCAACGACCAGCGTCGCATTGGAGGGGAGATGATTTTCCGAGGAACTTGGATCTCAGCATGATGCTCTTTAAAATATGCATAAATGAGGCCAAAGGTCACGACACCTGGACCTGTCCACACCACTCCTAACACAATTCCACAGAGATAGCACAAGCCATGGAGACAATGCCTGAGATGCGCTCGATGAGCGAGAGACTCTTCGTTGCGGGAGGTCTGCTTGTTGGGGGTACTGTGTTGTATACGCTTGCGCTATTCATCTATCGATTGTACTTCCATCCTTTGGCAAAGTTCCCGGGGCCATGGATGAACGCGGTGTCTGATGTAAGTCTTCAATACGGCATTAGTGCCATAGAGAAGAGAGATGATGCTGATCGAGATCCATTGTACAGATGCCAGGTGTGATCTGGACAATGCAAGGCCGTGTACCAATGAACACGCGCCGTCTCCATGACAAGTACGGCCCAGTAGTTCGCCTTTCGCCAAACGAGCTCTGCTTCAACTCCGCACAAGCATGGAACGACATCTATGGCCACCGCATCGGCCGTCGTGATTACGCCAAGGATCCAATTCATGTAGGCTCAGTCGACCCACTGCCAGGCGTGAGCACGATCTCCATGGCCGACCACGACACGCACGCACGCCAGCGCAAGGCCCTCTCCTACGGCTTCAGTAAGAAGGCCCTCCATGAGCAGGAAGACATCATGCAAGAATACGTCAACAAGCTGCAAAAGAACTTTTGGAAGTTCTCGAACAAGAACGAGGCCTTTGACATCGTCAAATGGTTCAACTTTATTACTTTTGATGTTATTGGTGATCTTGCGTTTGGCGAGTCTTTCGGTTGTCTAGATGAGGGCGAGTTTCATTGGTGGATCCCTCTTGTCTTCGATGCGGTCAAGGCTGGTGCCCTGGAGCAGGCCACGAGACGATTTGCAACCCCAGGGTCGAGTACGCAGAAGTGGCTCATGAAGTGCATCCCGAATGAACTTCGAGAGCGCAGGAAGGACCATCTTTCCTACAGTCGCGAGAAGGTGATGAAGCGTATCCAGGACACCAAGACGCAGCGTAAGGACTTTACGCATTATATCATGAAGCAGGCGGAGCACTATGATCTCTCCCAGGATGAGATCATCGTCAATGCCGCTCTTTTCATGTACGTATTCCAGTCTCCGGCGAAATTCTTGAGCGGAAGCTAATAGCGCAACAGTGTCGCTGGATCCGAAACGACAGCTAGCTCCTTATCATCATTGGTCAACATGCTTATGCGAAACCCGCGCGTTTATAAGAAGCTCACTGAGGAGATCCGTGGCGCTTTCAAGTCCGAGGAGGACATCCGGCTCGTGCGCACCATGGAGGAGCTACCATACCTGACCGCGTGTCTGGAGGAGAATCTGCGCATTTTCCCACCGGCACCAATTGGTTTCCTGCGGAGCGTAAATCAAGGTGGCGATATCATCGATGGCCATGCCATTCCAGGTGGTGTAAGTTTTTCATGATGATCGCGCATCGAGGATGTTGCTGACATCTCGACAGACCTCAGTCTCGTGTAGCACTTGGGCATCAGGCCATTCTGAAGCCAACTTCAAGAACTGCGACGAATTTGTTCCGGAGCGATGGCTCGATGATCCAGCATACGCCACAGACAAGAAACTTGCCAGCCGCCCGTTCTCCATGGGTCCACGCGGCTGTATTGGCAAAGAGTGCGTCTTCCCTGTCCTATTCATGGATTGAAATAAGCTAACATTTCCATAGTATGTCGTGGATGGAGATGCGTCTTGTCCTTGCGCGATTGCTGTGGTGCTTCGATATCAAGAACGCGGATGACATGCAAGAGTGGGATCCAGCGGGCGACTTCCACAACATGAAGGCGTACTCGACATGGCAGAAGCCCGGTCTTGAGGTGTACTTGCATCCAGTGAAGCGCTAAGTGTATATGGGCGGTTCCACGATTTCTTCTGTGTCCTGGTGACGGCGCAACCCTATGGCAAGGAAGATGTTTGCTCCTGTTGAGCATGAAGTTTAGCGAAGACGCATGAGAAGATGGAAGCAGGCGCGTTGAGGATATTGGAATCGGAGAAAGCTTTGCTTAATAGTCATCACCAGTCATCACCGGTCATCAGTACTTGAGCAGTTCCAATGCCGCTTCATCTCCTGACTCAGAACCGCGAGCCTGCCCACGGGGAAAACGGCAGCAAGGGGAAAAATACTTCCGTGCGGGGAACATATGGTCCAAGATCCAGAGGTCTTTTAAGTAATTTATTTCGAGCATATCGAGCAAGTCAAACAGACGTATAGCCCGGTCAGAAATTCCAAACATGAGTGCAAAACAGATACCCAAATGGAAGGACCTCCCTGAGGTGCCTGGCTTCCCGTATGTGCCCCACTTTTCCCCCAATTTGGAGACCACGGAGTCATTCCGCGCAAGGCTGACCATCAATGTAGGCAAGGCTTCGCCTGGAGCGTCTTCGACAAAGACGGCCAGAAAGACGGTCTAGGCACTCTCAACAATCTCTCAGCCGAAGCAGTCGTAGGTGCCAGATCCGAGATCCAGACGGGTGTCTCAGTGGCACTTAATTGGGGCCTGGAGAAACTACACCAGCCTGGTTTTGGGCGTTGCGCGTTACAGCATAAACTTGTGGACTGGAAGCAGAAGGCTCTCGAACTGGGCACACCGCCTTTCTTCAGCTATGATGACGAAATCAGCGTTAATACACAGGCCGGCTCGCAGTGGGACGGCATCAGGCATTGGGGCCACCAGGAGACAGGCACATACTACAATAACGTGAAGCACGCTGATGTACCCAAAGCCGAGCAGCTGGGAATCGACCAGTGGTCGTCGAAGCTAGGCGGCATCGTTGGACGCGGGATCCTGATTGACTATGCGAGCTATGCCGAGGAGAAGGGGATCGCGTACGATCCGATGAGTACGCATAAGATTACCTTGGAGACGGTGAGGACGATCATGCGGGAGAAGAAGGTGGAGGCGAAGCCGGGAGATATTCTACTTATGCGCTCCGGGTGGGTAAAGTGGTATGAGGAGCACTCGGCCGAGGAGCGGTTGCAGAAGGTGACGCATGGGAATGACTGGATTGGCATGGAGGTTACTGAGGAGTCGCTCGAATGGCTTTGGGACAATCGCTTCGCTGCTGTTGCTGGAGACAGCATCGGGTTTGAAGTTACGCCTATTGGCTGCTGTGGGAAGTACTGTAAGTGCACCTCCTCCTTTCTAGCTCCTGTCTTCGAAAATATGGAAAAGATGCTGATGGTTTATCATAGCAATGCACGACTACTGCATAGCGGGCTGGGGCATGCCAATCGGCGAGATGTGGGACCTCGAAGCGCTAGCAGAAGAGTGCAAGAAGCACAACCGATGGTCCTTCTTCTTCACAAGTGCACCACTGAACTTGAAGGGTGGAGCAGCGAGCCCGCCGAACGCGATCGCGGTATTCTAGATGAAGGTCATGTGATCTCATTCTATATGTACAAGATACGTTCTAACCTCGAGAGCATGTAACGCCAAAGCCATGCATTATGGTATCGTGCTGTTGATCATCGTCACTTTGCTTCTGCGCGTGCCAATCCTCCAGCGTAGCTTACTCATACAGTCGCGAGAAACAGCGCGATGCCTGTTGCTTGCCGTCTCCTCTTAATCCACAGTTGATGGGTGAATTCATCACTCCCTGTACTTCTTACAGTCGACACTGACGATCTTTTGTCGCCCTCTTGCATCAATGATCATAGCAGTCAGACTACCGCCCTTCAAGCAGCCCGAATCAAGACCCTTGCTGTATTGCTTGATATTCAAGCCGCGTTTCGCATCGTGTCCGTAGACGACGGTGATTCGTTTCGACTTGTCCTTGAGATGCGTTTGATGGTGATTCCATAGCTGTACACGTCATCGTCAGTCGTTGGTCTCTTCTGTGATTTCAACTATGTGCACTAACCTTCTCCCATGGTTCCCCTTTCCGCTCCTCACTAGGGACGCGCGTCTTCAGGTCAATGCTTCGCATGTTCATTGCCTGGAACGGATCCTGCCTTTCGTACGCGATACCAGGCACGAGCCCCGCATGCGCCACGGCAATCTCTGCGCCGTTATTGAAGCCGTCGACTCCTCCGACCTTGAGGATCACTGGGCAAGCCTTCAGCCACTTGATCTGCTGCTTCGTCAACAGCTTCGCCAGCGCACGATCCTTGTAGTCGCCATGCGAGAACGACTCTTCGCTGAGATAGTCCTCTTTCGTTGATGGGTCTTCGAGCGGCCCAGGTAGTTGTTGTAGGTGTGAATGTAGTGTGGAGTGAGCGAGGAGTGTGCGGTCCTCCCAATTACCTCGCACGCAGGAGGCGCCGAGGGATATGGCGAGGTCGACGGTGCCAGAAGAGTCTGGTCCTTTTGCTATGAGATCGCCTGTAAGGATGAGGTGATCATTTGTGGGGTTGAACGAGACTTTCGCTAGAAGTGCCTCCACTGTATATGATTTAGCATTGTCATCTCTTACATATTGATTTGCCACCACGTACGCTCGTCTTTGCACCCGTGTACATCACCCACGAATACGAGCCGCCTCTCTGGATTGCTCGCACTGGGCAAGTATTCCGCGTCCAACTGCTTAAAATGCACCATGTCTGCGAACGACGGCCGCATGTTCACGCCGAATGCCTGTCCCTTCGCTGAGTTTGCTATATTTGCGGACTCGTCCAATGCTTTCTCGTGCTGCCACGCCGGCTGTAGCCAATATAGCCACCCAAACCACAGCGCAAGCAGGAATATCAGATAACCTCCCAAATATCTCTGTACTCTTCTTGGTACTTGTACACGCAACAACCGCTTCACCCACTCAGGTAGATGGGGCGGGTCGTATTTCTCTCTCTCAAAAGGATAATTGGCGTACGAATCGTCGCTATCAAACGAGGCGGCGCGATGTGAAGACTTGGACCACTCGTTGGTAACAAAGTCTATAAGCGGGCGGCGCTGTTCCGATCCCGGAAAGGCGGAGACGGCATTCTTAGGGGCGTGAAAAGAGTCTGATCGCGGCGGGTATTGAGACATCTGCGGCGAGGCGGAGGCGAACTTGTGGCTACGAGGAGGAACACATGTAGCTATCTGCGCGGGCGTGGGGGAGTAGAGGTAAGGAGAGGACGGCCTGAAGGGGGAGGCCACGAGCGTCGAGGCGTTGTCGTCCCCGTCGGCGTTGCTGTCGCGGGAGGACGACAGGAAAGAGGTACGAGGTGTAGGTATCACAGGAGACGAGTCCGAAGCGTCGCTCGCTGCGGATTGGTCGCGCGGGATGGTCGTGTGCCTGCTATCACCCGTCTCGCTGCTGGGGTTGATACGTAATCTGTGCGATGCACTGCGACGCGGACTGCCAGGGGATGGATGCGATAGTGAAGAAGTAGGCGGAGGAGATGTAGGAGAGGTAGGAGATGCAGAGAATGCGGAAGTGTGTGGGGCCATGGTCATGATTCCTTATCCTCTCTGCGTCTGTCTCGAACAGAGGAGCGAATCACACGAGCACTCGTGCCGGCGCTGCCGCGCATGATGCTTGCGTCGCCAAGGTGGAGCACGACCATCAGACTTGGCAGTCAGCTCCGGCCTCAAATCTGCGACTTCATCTGCAGTAGCGATTGTGCTAGTATCACGAAAACAGGGAAGTCGCGGCTCGCGACTGTTGATGATGCGGTCTCGCAAAGATAGGACCGAATGTCTCCTCGCTTAATTGATTATCTGATCCGTATACGCGTAGGAAAGAACTCCGTTCGTATCCCAGCCACGATGGTGTGGACCCAGCAGACCTGACTGTGGCTTGCGGCCGCTAATCTGGGGGCTGCTCGTGTGCGCTCCTTCCTTTTTCAAGGAGACCATCGCGCCTTCTTCTCGAGCATTGTGTCCCCTTCACAACTTCACTCTTCGTTCAAAATGTGTCAAGATTACGGAATTCCAGAGCGTCTTGACAATAGCAGCTCCAATTTGATGGGACTCATTTAAGGTCCATCCTCCAGGTATCACAAATGTGCCGGAAAGCCGATGTTGCACAAATTCCAGTGGAACGGACTCCATCCAGAAAGGGGTTGTTAAGCGCAAGACTTGGTTCATGGACATCAACATGGCATTCTTACATTGCCATGCATAGACTACTCAATCATGCAACACGGACATTGAAGTGGCATCAGCAAGAATCCAAGAAGACGCGAATTCACAAGGCATAAAATTCATTCATTAACCTTCACCATCGTACTACCTGTCGTAATTGGGGTATCTCGTCGTACATCGTGCCATCATCAGATCTGTCAAACAGTTATGGTTGTGCTTCGTAAATCTTCTCAAAAATCAAAGCGATCGTAGCAAATTGCCTCCGGCAACACTGGCACCTCGACTTGTTTCCTCCCTCTTCCTTCAGAAGGTCTCTCCCACCCGAGGATCGATCTCCTCCTTCTCGGGATCCTGATCACCACCAGCCTGGTAAACGACAGCAGTCGCACCATCATGCGTCTCCTCCACTGACTGCGCCTCCTGCACAGGTCCCATCATCTCCACCACGAATCCCTCGTCATCCGTGACATAGGTCTTCACAGACGCAATGTCAACCTTGGTACTATCAGTTTCGCCTTCATTCACCTAGCCCTGACCCTCTTCCTCTCCATCCGATTCAACACCGGCCTTCGCAGCAAGCTCGTCGCAGGCGCCGATGATATGCGCACCCCACTCATCGTCCCGAGCCATGAACGCAATGCTCTCCTCGCGGGGTAGCTCTTTCAGTGGCTGAACATTGGACTTCACTCCAAGGCGCTCCTGATCAGACTTGACCAGCTTGTATAGACGACTGGCTTGGCGCAGAGCTTCTTCTCGATGAGGACGCTTCGGCTCTGGCGTTTCTTCTCGAGGCTCTTCTGAGATTGGCTTGAGCCCAGGCTGGGGTGCAGATGCTGCACGAGTTTTGGGCTTCGGAGGGGCAGACATGCCAGATATCAGTGGTGCTGAAGCCATGTCTTCCTGTGCTCGTCGAAGCTGCACATTTCGCGAAGCTGGTGTGAGGGGTGCCTTTAAAGACCGGCGAAGCGGTGTCGGAATGGTTGGTTTCACACAACTCTTGTTCTCCTGATCCGTGTCGATTGGCTTCTTGGCTACTGGCTCAGTGCGGTTGCCGCTTGGACTCGGTGCGATGACATTCGGAGTCAACATTCGAAGCTTGCTCTCAAACGTCACACGGCGAGGAGCAGGCGCAGCCACGTCCACCGTCTGGAGGCTTCGATTGAGACTCGAGAATGTATGGTCGCTGAACCGCCGAGAGCCACAGTTTGACGAGCGCTTGGTCATATTGATCGGCGTAGGCGAGACGCTGGGACTCGCCGATGCCGCTCGATCAGGAGTCGCACATGGAGCTGCAGCGAGGCGTCGCTTGACGACAGATGATGGCGGCGTTGAGTTCGCCAGAGAGGCTGACGAGACGGGCGATGGTGTGACATGCTGACTCCATGACGCGACCATATCGCGGAGCTCCTCATGATTCTGCTCGATGCGTTTTCCAATGTCCGCACGCTCGGCAGCAAGTTCGTCCATCTCAGCTGCCAGCTCGGACACCGAGGATAGAGTCGCCCAGTCGTTGATTATTTCCTCGGTACTAGCAGTCGTCTCCGGCCTGAACTGAGAAGCACCAACCGCGGCCATCGGCGAGTCTGCTGCAGACTGAACAGACGGCACATCAGCTGGCGCGGGAGTCGATTCCGCAGTGATGATTGTTGACCTAGATCGCTGCGAGAGCTCCATGTTCACTCCATGTGTCTTGAAGACCTTCATAAGGCCATCCGCAAGGTGCTCGCGCTTCTCCGTAGTTGCGTGGGCGAGAAATGAGTTGACTGCAATGAGGATTTTAGCACCTCGAAGACGACCATCGCGATCAGTCTGAGGGCTCATGAACTCCTCGACTGGCACATGGAGTGGCAATGACAGGTCAATGCTCATACGATCCGCCGGAACAAGCGAAGTCCCCGGAGTAGACAGCAAATTTTGACCCGTAGGATCGAAGCTCTCAAGGTCCAGTCGTCGGTCTTCTGGGGCAGTAGCTGTTATGACCTCGCGCAGCGGCGAAGGTCGATGTGGTGTTGCCCCTAGCAACGAGGCTCCCATGTGACCGAATAGCAATCGCTCGCAAGGGGAGTTGGTCAGCGGTCGCGAGCTGTCTGTCGTGTCTGCATACGGGGAGAAGCCTTGGCCAGATGATGCTGGCGATTGGTGCAGCGGGTGCTGGACCTCGACGAGCGTGCTGCTGCTGCTCAATACTGGGGAGGCCTTGCGTGACGACTCCTGGATTGGGCTCAGAGGTGCTCGCACAGGGCGCAGAGGTGCTGGTGTGAGGCGCGTCAGTGTCTGCGCGTGTGCTTCGAGGACTTGTGCGTTCTCAAGGCTGAAATTGCTTCGCAAGTCGTCCTCGTCTTCATCCGCTCGCTCGTCGTCGCCGCCATCTGATGCTGTTGCGTTCGTGTCGATTGTAGACACGCTCGACTCGCGTGTAAGGTCGGGTACAGAGCCAATAGAGAGATCCTGAAGCCGTCGAGCATCTGCGAAGCTGATCGTGAGGTCCTGGAGCTCTTCGCTCAATGACCGAAAATGCGCTTGGGATGGTGCTGGACTCCGCAGAAGATTCAAGCGCGTCGTGAAGTTATCCGCATCGGCACAGGAATTCATGTTGCTAGTGCGTGTGAGTTCGAGAGATTGCGAGGATGGATCCTGAGAATTGCCGGCGGTGCCTGTGCTTGTTGATGTCTCCAAGCAGACTGCAGAATCGCTCTTGGATAGAAATGATGGTGTTAAGCGATAGTCTTTCAAGGAGTGTCTTTTGCGGGCGTGGGTGTGGATCTTCGATGGGGAAAGGTTTTGGTGGAACATTATCGGTGTATACGCAAAAACAATAGACGAAAAAGTGACATTGCAGTCGTCCGTCAACAAGCGCGACGCGTCCATGATCAAGAGAGTGACCTTCAATACCAATTTTTGCGGTGACTTGGATCCATGAAAGAAGTTGCGCTGGTATCAAAGAAGTGACTGACAAAGTTTGGTCCGTGATCTCAAATGCGGCCACGTGCGTCTTGTAATTTGATCCGGGCAAGAGCGATGGGAGAGACTGTATTATAAGCCCTCAAAAGACATTAAAATTGTCTTATCCCGTCATTGAAGACCTCTGAACATGTCTCAAAGCTAAGCATTCTGAAGTGTGGTCAGAAGTCGAAGCTCACCAGTTGCGGGGCTCAGGATGCACTCTTCTGCACGGTGCGTCCAATCGAAAATACGAAATGAGGGCGAAGCAGAGACATTTGCCATACTCATCTTGCTGTCGTGATTGTAACACCAGGAAGCATCAAATTATGCAAGCCTCCAAGATATGGTTGCACGAACAAACAGTGATTCGTACCGCTCATCTTTCTCTGCAACGGAACAGCACAGGCTGCTCATTCCACTGCAGCTTCGTCTTCATTGTTACCGCGATTACGCCAGTCTGTTCTCGAGCGAAGTCGCCATACGCTTCGTATCGCTGTCTGGGCACAGTATTCGCGGCTGACCTTAATAGGGCAGGAGACGACATTGCGGGGTCGCAAGGCCATTGCTACCGATTACTATGGCGTTTCATCGAGCCTCGACTAGAGTCCCTATCGCATGGAACGATAGCAATGTTAAAGATATCCGTCCTCGTCTGAGGCAGGAGTTGGAAGGTGAGAGACACGATATCACAGTCACTCTTAGAATCAGGGTCCACCAACGCACGGGCCTCGGGTGAATTAGTGGACACGTAGGGGCTTCGATATGATTGTTGCAGGGTCTGTTTAGTGCTGCGGCTTCATCCGCTGGGACGGGACGACAGCTCTAACACTCACATCGCCCCCTCAGCCACGATCACCCTCATCACCTGCAGGCGTCGATGCTCATTCTCCCCGAGCAGCCATGGCGTTCGCAATTACGAAGTCGAAGTCTGGTGTGTCGGAACTACTCCGACTGTCAAGAAACACAACAGAATCTCGCTAAAACATGAAACGCCTCTCACGAGGTTGCTGTTTTGACGTCTACACACTTGCATCCAGTATGAGAGGCACGCAGCGCAACAAATGCCTTATGAGGAACGGACGGACTCTGTTGGAGCTCTTGATTTCTTGCTCTTAAGGTTTCGGAACCCCATGATGGGCGCAAGGATCGATCGGCATGGCATCTATTCTTGTCGAGACAGAGAGGCGCTTAAGCGTCTGCGGAGGGCCACCTCTTGGCTCAGTACGCCCAATCACATCAGTCTACTGTTCACATACCATGCAGGAGCAGTGGAATCCGAACATCAAAATGCAATGGCTGAACCTCAGCCTGATCTCGCTAACATCTACGCCCCCAAAAATCGCAATTGTTGAAGGCGTCGCCCTGCATCCCGCGTTATTTACTCACAGGCCAGGGTTGGTCGCTGGCCGTGCAGCAATAAAGATAAAACGCGTTGTGGTGTTGGTGGCTAAAGTCAGGCCATGTTCAGCCTTGCTGGTGCTGTGTATAACTGCATCGAACTCTGCTCCAGAGTTCGGTTGAGTAGATCCACCACAAGTATCACAACATGGCCCGCATCATCGAGACCATCAAGCATGGCTTTACGCGGGAACTCACGTATCCTGTCACGCGACCATATCCCTTTCGCAGACCTTTCAAGCTTTCGGTCGCCGCAGGATTTTTCGTTTTACTCTGCCTATTCATTCTTTTCAGTATCGCAAACCTAGCCTATGAGCTGCAACCAGCTTACACCATTACTCCAAATGCGACAGAGAGCAAGTCTTACTGGTTCAATGCGTGGCCTTTCTCCTTCGGCGATGACAAACTACAGCCAAAATGCCAGCCTCTGGACATGCCTGTTGCGCATGCTTTCATGACGAGCAATTTAGGTCTCCAGTACGAGGTCGATCGGGTCACTTTTGATGGCAAAGATCGTACGCAAGGACTGGCAGGCGACCTCCGTCCTTCCGTGCCATACCACGACCACGTTCTGACCAACTGCGAGGTTGATAGGATCGCAATTGCAATGCAGAAAACAGATCAGTCGCGTCCAGGAGATAGCGCTTGGTACAGCTGGCGTTCGAGCAGAGCAGTCGCATACGCCCATTGCCAGATCCCTAGCGACCAAGGCATGTACAACGTCAACTTCAGCACAGTATACTCCAGCATCAACGAGGAATACCGTTTCCTAGCTGTGGACGACCCTCGTAATTCCTCAAGCCTGTGGTGGGGTGCAAGGTTGCTGAACAATTACTTCTTCGGGCTTCAAACCATCCTTGCCAGGCCGCTAATGCAAGGCAACGACAATAAGACGAATAAGGCCATAACCCAAGCCGAGATCACTTTCAGAAGAGGACCAACCACTGACATAAAGGCACATGATCTGTTCAGCGTGGAGTACTTCTTCCTCCTATACGATGGCGATCGCGTTACGGACGAGACTGATGAAGAGATTGGCGCCGACACCACAAAGCTATACAACAATCCTGACCGTCGATGGTCGAAGCCCATGACCGAAGGGTTCATGTTCGCCAAGGTACTTCGGTCGATGATCCTGATCGACCTCGGCGATGAACAGACACCGAATTTATTGCTGAAAGAGCCCGACCTCAAATATGTGTTGGCAGCAACCGATGACTTCAACCGGCAGGGATCGCAGGATGGTCTTCTCAGCAGAGGCAACATAACGGGGTGGTGGAGAACTCGTGGAATATCGCCCCCGTCTCAGCTCGAGAAGACAGGAGAGACAGCAGTGGAAATGAACCAGGCATACGACGCCTTTGGCAACGCCACAGGTCCATTGGGCACAAAGCCTGCTCGGATATACGCACAATACTCGTGCTTGGTGCCTGTGCGGAAGGGCACTGGAACGACCTTACTGTTCGTGCTGGTCGCCGTGCTGAGTCTTATGCAGTCTGCTTGGGCTTTATTCAAGTGGTTTGCTGAGATCGCTGTGGAGATTGAGGGCAACCCTAGCGCAATGTTTTGCGAAGGATGCCCCGTTACTTCTCCGGTGGGCGAGTATTCTGCAGGCGAATACACAGCTGGTCTGCTAAAACATGCTGCAAAGATTGAGCAGGAGGAAATCGATCTGGGATCTAGTCCTCCAAGGCTGTATCGTCCGCTTTGAAATGGATGCTCGATTGGGTCCTTTGGCAGGTTATTCCATGAGGTTCACTATTCGTTAGACAGAGTACCCTACTAAAGTCTGAGCACATTTAGCAAAGTTATCAATGCTTCCAGATAGGTTGATGGCAATTCGCTCGCAAGAATTTGGGACCATCCCGCTGTTGTAATGCCCCCTGCGATAACTTCTTCTCATTCGAGAATCACCGAGAGCATCGATTCGTGAGAGACGTCCGAAGTCCACGTGCATCCCGTGGACGTCATTTCAGGTGCTCAAATAACGGGAACTGGGAGTCTATGTAACAAATTAAACTCCCGTCCCGTCCCTTCACCTTGCACGTATGTACTCAGCATTCTTCCTCTCGGAATCTAATTTTGCTTTCTAAATAGCTCTTTCGGACTTCAACTTCGCAAAGATGTCAACTACTGAGGATTGTTCAGCGATAGCATACCTGTCACTGTACAAGTAAGCCTGCACCAACTCCCCAGCCACGGAAGATCTCGGCCAGGTCTTTGTCCGATGCTCACGTATCAATGGTCATCACGACCAATTGACCGCCCACGTTGACAACTGAACATTATGATCGCTTCTACTGATTGCATACGATAAATGTCCCAGGTTGGCAGATGTCCCTGCCCATTGAGCTGAGCCATTCGTGTATACGCACATTGCACAGCCGCATAGCCCTGCAACACCAAGCAAAAAACTTGCGATTGGATCCATACGCGTACGTTATGCCCAGATCGGCGCTGTCCATGACTGACGATAAATATTTCCGGATTTCCTGCGATTTCGTTGACTGCCCAGATAGCTTCCTATGCCATCCTCTGAAATCGTCGACACTTGGGTCGGCATACAAAGCTTTTTGCTGACGACGTACATGTTCATCCACACATTTGTGGACTTTCTACTGAACCTAATACTACCTGTCAACCCAAAGAACAACGAAAATATCGAACATGTCTCGGACTCCGGGGAACGAACGAAACGCCATCGTCTTCGCAAGCTCCGTCATAAACTCAGCAGCCGGCATCTTTCTCCTTCACGGCCGTCATCACCATCACCTTGAGGTCATATGAGACTCACGATTGACTGAGACAAACCATCTACTCTGCTGTCTTGTCAGGTCGTGGACCCGCTCTCAAGCCGCTACCATATCAGCATCCTGCGATCAATGCTACCTGCTCATGGTGCAGACAACTCAGGCAACGTATAAGCACCTGCAAATGCCATGCGGGGAAATATTGGGTCAATAAAAGGCAGGATGCAATAGTTCTTGCAACCCAACAAAAGCAGAAAGCTTGGAACAGAGCGAAAACAACGATCCCTCCATGTCCAGCATTGCTCAGGAGACTTTCGTGTGTGTGCGTAGAGGTGAGACGGTTTGGCAGTTCAGAAGCTGGAATTTTGAAGAGACCTAGACCACAGTGCGCAACACATCAACTCGCGCGATGTCACAGATGCAGAATAGATGGCAGGAGGCGGCAGAAGTCATCGAGGGAACGTGTTGCATGCAGTTTTCTCTCATAGCTTCGCCCGTATGGGCGCAAACGAGCTCCCGTTGCCTTCACCAATTGCTTCAACAATGGAATCAACACTTTCCAAAAGCCATGAGCTACCTTCATCGCTTGCTAGCCATCCGATGCCTTCCTGAACGTCTTCCGGTCTTTCTTCCAATCCCTCCGTCCAGGTGCCATCTTCCACAGCTTTGCGTAGACCAAACACGTGACTTATGACCTGAGGACCAACTCCAGTCTGCGCCCTCAAGCATGCCACGGCAACAATGCTTGTTGCGATTCTTCCGACGGATTGACCTTTGACTTTTGATGGGCGCGACGGATCTGCAAAGAGAAGTCCATATTCCGAATTGAGTATGTGCACAGGCAAATCTGGATGGCTCTCTGCAAGCTTTCTTACCAGCTTGCTTTCGAAGGGTCTGTAGATTGAGTCCCAGAGAGCTCTGCCACGTGACTTTGATGTTTCGATATTCGAGGGGTCAGGTGTGCGACTTGACTTCGTTGTCAGTCGTAAGCTGACTTCTGATGGAAGCGCACCACGAAAAGCGCCGAGGCAATTGATGATGCGAGGAACTCCATTGAAGCCGATGCACTTCAGCCCAACTTCACGCATGAATTCTGCATGGGCGACCACAATTTCTGTCGGGCAGCCAGAACTGACAACCTGATGTAGTGCCGTCATCGACGCTGGAGAGTTCATCGTGAGAGTAGCTGCAGTCTAAGAAGTGTCAATTGGTAGACCTGCCATTCACTAATGAGGTACGTACGGCCATGGCAAGCCATAATGGCGTCGCGACGTGGTGTGAGTCTGCGCTCTTTCTGATTCTCTCATACACAGAAGTAATGTGTCGCGGCGCTGGGAGCATTTTTGAACGAGCATGCGGCGCATCTATGATGGCCTTGAGCGCGGGTGATAATTTCGACATGATGCTTTGGCGAGCGATTTCGATTTCAGGATGTGGCTCTGACTTGCTTTTGGACTGTTATGATGATGCAGAGCTACATTATAATATGCTGGATGATTGCAGACGAGACTGATGATGCAGAGCTACATTATAATATGCTGGATGATTGCAGACGAGACTGATGATGAACGTAATGAGCAGCAGATTGGAGGCGCTCGTATCGGCCATATTTCTGGCGCCGATGGAAGGTTCGATCTCCGCATTTGGCCGAGGAGTACGAGGATCCCAAACACCATGCAAACAAAGGTCTCATGTCAATAAATACTTCACTACTTCTACATCCTCGGGCCGTCATCGATCTCATCAATCATCGGCATTGCCATCAATGGATCGTCACCGTCACCGTTGGTTTCCCATTGGGATCGTGTTCAATACTGCCGCCGCTAGTTTTTTGGTCCAACCACCTCAACTTCCTCTACCCAATATCTGACCTTCTCCGTACCATCCTTCACAACCGCTTCGATATCAATGCAACGGCGCTCAGCTGCTGTCGCCTTGCGCCAATCTGCAATTTCCATACTCCTCTTACTTCGCGCTTGAACGTCATCCATGCGTTGAGAGTCTGGAGGATGAGCTTCATCAAGTAGCGCTTGGCCTGCATCTTTGTTTGCCTGGTCAAGAACCGTATAGTGTCTTCGGAGTACCTCTGTATAGATTAGTTCGAGATCAAAGTCGTCCTCGTTCTCTGCTTCGGTCTCTGCCGGACGCTCTTCGGAGGTCTCCGCCACCTCATCATGTTCTGGAGGCAGCGAGTCCAGGTCGCTGTCTTCATGATCATTATCATCATCATCTGCGGACAATTGTGATGGGTACTTCTCAATCAAGGCGGTCACGAGTGATACTTTTTGAGTCCGCTTCCACACCTCCTTGTTGATCCAGTATCCGTTTTGAGGCAGATGAAACTTTTTGCTCTTCGGCAAAACCCCGTCTCCTGGGGAGTGGAGGACCTGGTCGACCTTGATGCGTATGAAACAGCGCGAGAGTTCGCCATACCAGTCCCAAATACCATCTAGATCTGTGTTGGTGGTGGAACGGCGACCGGTGATTGGATTCCAGGCTATTCCGTCGCGCAAGATCATTGTTTCCGCGCTTGCAGCAGCGATGGCATCCTCCCTGGAGTAGTAGACTGGATTCTGCACCGTGAACCACTTGGCGTTACTCTCGTATTCGCCCTGCATCCATTGCTTCCGCTTGACAGCGTACTGATAATGTAGTTCATCCCGCTCAGTAATTGGTGAAGGCTCCCGACTGCAATATTCATCATGCGGCTGCTCCACAGTCTCGTCATCGGAATCTGCCTGGTCTCTGCTCTCCACGAGATATTGCATCATCTGTGGATTGAGCTGCTTGCCGCCAAATTTGGGGTGCTCCGCCAATTGTCTCCGAGGATCTTCTACTTCAGAGCTTTCGTGAGCCAGAGGGCGCTTAGGGGCTGCTGGAGTTGCAGCTGGACGCTTCCTGGCCGTCGACTGGGAGCTCTCTGGGCCTTCTGAGTTCAAGGAATTGCTGGGATGTGGTTGCGCATTCTTCGTTTTGTTCGATGGAGCCAGTCGAGATGTCGATGCATGGCCTCGCGATTTGTCCCTCTCATCACGCGGTGCCGACTTCCGCGCCTTCGAAGCTTTCTTCGCCTTGCTCTGTGCAGGCTGAGAAATCGTGCTGCTGTTTGAGCTTTCTGATGCTTCTTGGTCAAGCATGCGGTCTTGCATCATTGGAACAGGCTGCTTGGCTGTCGGCTGCGTCCGTGCGCTGGTAGTCTGAGCCTTGCGAGGTTTTTTCTTCTCCTTCTCTATCGAAGCAGCTCCTGACTGTGGGTCATGTATACTTTGAGAGGCCTTTCGCATCAGCATGGTCTCAAGAATCTGTTTTGAGCTCCGAAGGCTCTCGATGTCTCTCGGAGTTGCCCGGCCAGTCTCCAAGAAAGTCTTTGCGACTTCCCAGGCCCAATGTGTAAGATCGAGCTTTTCAAAGTGCTTCATGTCAGGCAAAGGTTGTCCGTTCCGAAGCTTCTGCACCACGTCGATCTGACCATTATTGGCTATGGTGGCTTTCGATGCTACCTGGCATGCGGGAGCGGTAGTGGATCCTGATTGAGGACTGTGACCCTTGTGGCCAGTCTTTGATTGAGCAGTAGTATCACTCGGTGGACAAGTACCATCCCTTCTTACTATCTCCTCGCGTTGACTCTGAGCAGCGAGCGACATCTTCGGCTCCGTGGCTGTGTCCAAGCTTTCAGGACTGGGTCGCGGTGAGGTCTCCTCGGCAGAGAAGTCAATTACATCGGGCTCCTTCGGCTTAGGCTTCTTGTGCATGATCGCGTTCGCATCTGTCAAAGCCAACTGGGCAAGGAAACCTTGTTGAGGACTCGAAGGACCATCCTGAGTTGCGGCGGTCGATAGTGCCGGCTCTGAACCTTGTGCCATATTGCCATGGAGATGCCTGACATTGCTCTTTGTAGCCGATGTGGCCTCAGCACCCGGTGTTGAAGCACTACCTTGCAGCTCCATGATCTCGCTTGATGAGCCGCTGAACAGATCATGGAAAGGGTCAGCTGCTGCGCCGGATTCTGCCGGCTGAACACTTGAAGCGTGGCTAAGGTCGGATGCATTGAGGTCCTCTATGGAGGACAAGTGACTGTCCAGTATGTCGGGACCATCAAGCTCCATGTCGTCCAGATCGAAGCTTGGGGGTGCAAACTCATCGTCCATCACAGCCGTAGCTGGAGGGGATGCATCGACGGCTTCGATGCCATTTGCAGTCGAGAAGGACGTCGCTGGAGCGCTGGCGTCGAGTAAGCTATTCGCTGAGGTCGACTGGCTCGATTGGTCATCGTCTCCAACGAACATAGGCTCATCGTCCCAAGCGCCCTCGAAGAGCGCGTCCTGGAAGCGAATCAGTCACGGGTAAATGTATGCTCGAAATGTCAACTCACCAGCTCGTCATCCTCATCATCGTTACCGCCTTCCGTATTCTTTGTTGCTTGGGACACCACAGGATGCATGTCGTGCATGTTGACATTCTGGTCTTCCAGGTGCAATGGCATTGGGCTATGTGCTGGAGACTCTCCGAACAAGTCCGGCGCCCCGAACAAGCTCTGTCTCCTGATAGCTGCCTGACGCACATCCTGTCAAATATCAGCGTTCAATCACATATTGCATGCCGAGAGAAAACTCACACGCTTGATGCCCGCGAAGACCGGATTGCCTTTCGCCTTCTTCTCCCGTTGCTTTTTCTTCTCCTCCTTGGCTACACGGGCCGAGGGCGTACTCTCCGCTCCATCTGGAACGGCTTCTTTCTTCTTGCATGGTGCTTGCGGCTTGTACACAAAAGGCTTTGGCTCCTCGCCCTTCGCACGCAATTCTGCGGCCTTCTTCTCCCAGCGCTTGAAAGCTTCCCTCTCAAGTCTCTCACGCTTCCTTCGTTCGGCTGCATCCGATTCGTCTTTTGACCTATTGGCTGGCTGATCGCCGGAACTGCTGGAGCCTGCCTCGCTGGACGAAGGTTGGTCGTCCGAGCTGTCGGAGTGGAAGCCAGTGGAGGGAACGTGTGATTTGACCACAGAATCTCGTCGAAGTTCGCCGTTCTCTCTGAAAAGATTGTGGATGTGAACCGAGTCTCTTGGGTCCGACAACTTCTGCTTCGGCGACAATGGACCAGAAGTCGGCACCGTCGTTTGTTGATATGCAGGCACAGCTGCTGACACGTCTGAGATGGCATTGTGCAGGAAGGTGTTGCCGAGATTGAGGGTTCCGCCCAGTCTTGCTTTCTTTGCTGGATGAGGATCATCGTGCGTCTGGAGCGGATGTTTAGCTGCTGCGCTGGCCATTTCAGCCCGTTCTTCGGAGGGTGTGATGATGCGAACCTTCTTAGACTTCGCAGATGCGATGGTTCCGGGAGTGGGACGTTTGAGATTGCTCTTAAGCTTCATGGAAGGACCGACACCGTTCGCCTGAGGCTGCCGACCTTGCTCAAAAGGGCTGGGCTTGGAATCTGGTCCGGTCGAGCTGCCGAATAACACATAATGCATGCTATCATGGTCCGATTCCTCGTCCGACTCCTCGTCCGAGCTCGATTCCTCGCTTGATATAGAAATTGTTTCGATCTGTTTTGTTGCGAGTCTAGGCGGTGGAGTGCCATGTTGTGGTGATGGACGCTGATGCTCGACAGACAACGCTTGTCTGTTCTGTATCAAGTGTCTCGGTCCGTGCGCTATCGATGTCTTGCTTTGCCCACCGGCATGTCGAGGAGTATCTGCTGCATTTGTCGTCAGAAGTTGCCGTGACCTGAAAGCTGATGAGGCGTACCTTGGGTCTTTTGCGTTCGTGCTTCTTGTTTGCCTAGCTTTTCATATGCCTCGGCCTGCCTCCTTTGCTGTTCTCGTCTTTCGGCTTCCCTTTCTTCCTTGCGCCTCCTTATGTCCGCTCTCTTCTCTTCATCGGTCTTGGGCTTCCTTTCCTCCTTTTTTGTGGCATATCGATCGTCATCCCGCCCGCCTGTTCTATCTTCCTGAACTTTCGGTATTCGGTTTATTCCGTGCGCCTCCACCTGCTTGCTGATATCTCGAAGCTGCTCCTGCAGAGACAGCTCTTGAGTCGGTGACACGCCTGCCAATCGTCTCCTCTCTGCCGCTTCCCGTTTCTTCTCCTCGAACCTCGCTTGTACATCCATCATCTCTTCCTCTGATATATTCGCAGCCGCCGCACCCTGTGATGATTGTTCTTTCTCGAATGTCTGGCTGAAAGGCGTGTAGCTAGCAAGGGTCGAATCCGCATCAGGGCTTTTGTAGTTGTCAACGCCAGATCTGACGGAGGCATGCCCTTCCTTCTTGCAACTTCGCATGCTTGCAGATGATACAGAGCCACCAGAATGCTCGCCCATGAAGAGGCCAGATGAAGAGCTCGAAGCTTCGCTACCGTTGTCCGATGCCTTCGAAGATTGAGATCCAAGTGAAGTAGGATGCGCAGACTTCATACCACCAAGTCCAGATACACAAAGCTCTTTTGTGAATCTGCGATGCGCTGCGACGCTCGAAGCAGATTTAATTTTGCGGCGCTTGGTGGTCGTCGAAGCACCGAAGGACGATGCTTGAAGAAGAGGCGGCACAAGGTAAGGCATATGGTCGGTGGTTGGTGAAGAAGTGTTGGAGGTGTCGACGCCGTCGCCATGTAAGTGGATACCGTGGGGGCCGCCATCGGAAGCGAGGTTAGCCGTCTGACTTTTAGCGCCACCGCCGCGCTTCCGCTTTCCTGATTTGGCGGTGCCGGCGGAGGAAAGATCGGGTGCGACTTTACCGCCTGGAACGTCTTCATCCGGAACCTAGATTATGCCAGAATCAGCGGTGCCTCATTTGCAGGAATGCGTGGCTGCTGGACTTACTGCATCATTTTGAGGATGATTGCTGGTCGCCTTCTTCACAGCAGCCTGGACGCGTGGCGCCTCGAAGATTGCTTTCCTGGTACGTGATGCTTCTCGCACTCTTCTCGAAGGTTCTACTGAGCGCGATCTGGATATTGCATCACGCTCATGATGCTCGTCGCGATCACATGCCGGTGCATGTCGTCTTCCAAGCCTGTGTTGCGCGTATTCGTCGGCTGGATTACCGAAGTCTCCTGGACTGAATTCGCGACTGCGGCCACGAGAGTGATACAAATTGGAGGACCGCTGTCCATGAAGCCCGTGCTCTAATGCGTAGCCATGATCTTCGTAATAGCCAGTTCTGCCACGATTTGAGAACGGACTCTGACCTCGGAACTCATCACGACCACTGCCACGATCGAAGCCAGAAAATCGCTCGTAGGCTGCTTTCCATGGTCCTTGATCTCGAAGGCTCCCTCGTCTGGACGATTGCGCCCGTTGAGGCTGACGTGCTTCCTGGAGCACTCGCTTCGTCTTCTGGTTTTGTTGCCATAGGAGGAACTCGCTGGCAGACATATCGAGGAGGCGAGCATCGTTGCGCGAGTCAATGCTGCTCGTTGGTGAGCGTGGACTGGCATGCCTGCCATTGAGGGCAAATGAACCGCGATAGTGGTCGCTGCCGCCGGCCATAGTGACTCTTCTGCCGTGAAGTTCGGTGTCTCTGCTGGTCGATTTGATGCTGTATCTGTCGTGCTGGTCTTGGTCAATTGTAAGACTTGAGTATCTGTGAAGTTTGTGGAAATCTGGTGGTTGATTAAAGACAAAAGATGAAGCAAGATTCGACATCGAGGAGCGAGGTCGTGCCTTGCGGTGGCCCTTGCGCCTTCTAGATAGTCCCATGACGAGCCGAAGCGGTGAGGTTGTGATGATGAATCTGATTCTCGCTGGAGACCATCATCACGTCGAAGCTCAGCGGGACAAGTGTAGCATAGCGTGGCTTCATACGTCTCGACCACGAACACGACCATGGGTTGCTCCGCGTTACCGCTTCTTGATGGTATACAGCAGACACGGAGGCTGCATTTATACAACGATTCTGCGCATTGCATACCAAATTGGAAACGCGAACGCATGATAGCGAACATTCCCTTCCAAACATGCCAACAACACCTGCACGGGAAGCACAGACGGCGTGGAATAGCGGCGCCTACAGCAGACGATTGACAAGCACATGATTCCTCTCAGACCAATGCGCTGTCAGCAGCAATCCTATCCGCAGTCCTGAACGAAATTTAGATAGACGAGGCGGGTATGTCATCCAGATTTTGACCAATCGCTCCGACGTCTTTAGGATATAAGAATCTCTGACAGGCTCGATGCACAATGCAACGTCTTTGAAGTCCTAGGAGATGACGATGGGACCTCTGGTGCGCTTTCACGTCCAGTGAAGGCTCGCCCGTTTCTGCGAGTGCCAGAAGTGATGGTGATCATCATCTGGTCGGGATTTATTCTGTGGATGAGGCTTGCAATCGGGACCATGCGTGGGACAAACGAGTCGCTTCGTCCATCCTGCGGTTGATGATGCTTCTGGAAGTCAGGCGTCAACCTTCTTATGGCAGATTCTCGTTCCGCCATAATGAGAACCGGCGCTGGACGAAAGTACCGAGCATAGACCATATTCTAACACATAAAAGACTGGATGCTAGCCGCTCCGGAACGAATATGCATAGCATGATGCCACGAGCAGGTGGATGCGCAGCCTCCCAGGGATCAGTCTTCAATGCTTGCAAGAAGCCGAAACGTCTCATCGGAGTGACTGGTTCAGCTAGCAATCGTGTTGATGGTCAGCATCATTAGAGCCAACTGAAGCAGGAGCGTGGGGTACTCACCATAGACTCTCGGCCTTCTAGACTATACAAACCTTGAGGCCCATGACCGACGCTCGCCGAACACAAAGCTCAGACATTCCATGCTTGAGCGGCAGAGCAATGCACGGAAGGCCTCCGCTTTATGTGCTTCTTGAAGCCAACGAGGATGTCGGATGCCACGAGCCCGTCTTGAGTGGCACACGTACAAAGTCTTGATTGGAAACCACGTGACCAGGCGAGCTCCCATAAAAAAGCACGGGCGCGTGGGCAAAGGCCAGATGCAGGCAGCAAAAGCTACTGAGCTCCATGTCCTTCCTCGAGTGCTTCCGTTCGTACATGGAGTGGAAAGACGCTGATCAAGTCAATGCACCTTTAATCGATGGCGAACGTGGCAGATGATTGTCAGCAGCATATACGAGCTGTGGTCAGTGCCCGAGCCCAGTCACCAGCTGGCGGTCCTCACGCTGGGCAATGCATCTTAAGTGATGGGTAGGCCCAGGTTGTGAGACAACACTGTCATGCGTATGTTATTGCACCCTCTCCTGAGGAAGGTATAGGCACCCTCGTCACTTCCTTTTATGCTGAGCGCATGGCCGTTGTGCCAGCTGCCATCGACCAGGAGTTCATCAATTCTTGCGCGAGCTGGACTACCAGGTCAAATGTTGTTCGCATGACCATAAAAGGGAATTCCAGGGTAGCTCAAGCTCGACTACAGTCCAAGCGCCAGGTTCTCTCAGATGCGCGCGAACACATCCTGTAGCCGCAGAACAACTGAGCACATCCGCGACATCGTTGCTGCACGACGCAGGAACTGCTGGATCGTAGTGATGGCATGTATCATCAAGGTTAGCATGTTCAGCACAACACTATTCAGCAGTCTCCACATATCGCACTTACGCTGTGGACGGAGCTCAATCGATTTGAGCACATTTGCCTGAGATGCCTTTATGTGCTGATGCAGTAGTGAATGGCAAGACGTACCAAGAGCACTGACGCTCAGATCCTGGGTTCTTCATTGTCTTCACTTTGCGAACGCTGGCGAATGTCCTATCTAGCGACATTCTGTGCTCTTTCATGTCCTGAGAGAATTGGCAACGAGTATAAATCGAAAGGCATCGAGGCTTGGGCTGATCATGCAAAACCGAAATGACGACTCCATGTGGTGCGACTGAGTACGGCAGGAGAGGCGGACGGATGTTCCAGACCGATTTCGATGTCCCGCAGTGCTGTGGGAACAGTGGACTGACGCTGAAGCGATTGATGCTGGTGGTGATCATCAGCTTCACAACATGCACGTTCTCATCACACTTGCCTTGCAAGTTCAAGATCCTACGCGGCTCTCAATGCGGGGAGTCTTAACACGTTGTATTAGACTCACAAGTAGTACGTACAGTTCTGCATTTATGCACTGCCAGTGTCAGTACAGATCTTAGGGGAACGAGTCTCGAGCACGACTTACTCACGTTCTCAAAGCCGCATCGTAGGCACTGAACATGCTATAAAACATGCCAATAGTCCTATTGAGCCGTCCGTAGGGACATGAATACTTTGCAAGTCACTTGTTCTCCGTCCCGCTGCACCCACGACCTCGCAAGCCGAAGTATTCCCAACGCCATGGTGGGAAGTCCGCTTTCGACGTGGTAATCGTGAATGCCTGTAAGAAGCAGATATGACAGCGAGACATCTAGTGACGTAGAAGTGGTGATGAGTAACAGCGCGAGGAAACTGGTGAAGCGGACTGTAATTGATCGAGAACGCGTTTCGCGTCGACCAGCGATCGCACGGCGCACGGACCAGGAACTTGGTTCTGTTCTTCGTACTTGACTTGAGGAAGAAGAATTGACAAATGGACGATTGATGCTAGATATATACAAAGCTCGTGCCACTAGAGTGCTACAAATTCACATAACCACACCGTCACCTTCACTTTCTTTCTTCCAGATCACATGACCATCTACTGGCCCGGGCTGACAAGCTTTCCCTTCTTCACGGCATCATGCTCCCAACCACCAGCAAGCGCCTCAGCACCATGCTCCTTCTTATACCCCTCTATTCTCGCCTCCAACTCCGGTCTGAAGTGCCTAATCAACCCCTGCAACGGCCACGCAAACGCCTCACCCAACGCACAAATCGTATGTCCCTCAACCTGCTTCGTCAACTCCTGCAACATGTCAATCTCCCTCTTGCGACCCATCCCCTTCTCAAAGCGCTGCATAATCTGGTGCGTCCACTTCGAGCCCTCACGGCACGGCGTGCACTGCCCACAGCTCTCGTGGTGGTAGAACTTGCTCAGCCGGCTAATCGCACGCACCACATCCGTCGACTTGTCCATGACGATGACAGCCGCAGTGCCGAGACCAGACTGCGAGTCCTTGAGCGCGTCGAAGTCCATGAGCTGGTCGTCGCAGATCTGCTTGGTCAGGATGGGTGTCGAGGAACCGCCGGGGATGACGGCCTTGAGGTTGTCCCAGCCGCCGATGACGCCGCCGCAGTGCTTGTCAATGAGTTCGCGGAGGGGGATGGACATTTCTTCCTCGACGGTGCAGGGGTTGTTGACGTGTCCGGAGATGCAGAAGAGCTTTGTGCCGGCGTTGCGTTCGCGTCCGAAGCCTGCGAACCAGGAGCCGCCGCGGCGGCAGATCGTTGGGGCGACGGCGACGGTCTCGACATTGGCCACAGTGCTGGGGCAGCCGAAGAGACCGACTGCAGCTGGGAAAGGCGGCTTTAAGCGAGGCTTGCCAGGCTTGCCCTCCAAGCTCTCGATGAGCGACGTCTCCTCACCGCACACATAGGCGCCCATGCCGCGGTGCAGGAACACGTCAAAGTCGTAGCCGGAGTTGCAAGCGTTCTTGCCGATCAAACCTGCCTTGTATGCTTCCTGGATGGCGCGCTGGAGGACGGTGGCTTCGTGGTAGAACTCGCCGCGAATGTAGATGTAGGCTGCCGTGCAGTTCATGGCGCGACCGGCGACGAGGCACCCCTCGATGAGCTTGTGTGGGTCCTTGCGCATGATCTCGCGGTCTTTGCAGGTGCCGGGCTCGCCTTCGTCGGCGTTGACGACGAGATAGCGGGGCTTGGTGTCTTTGTCCCAGTCCTTGAAGTTCATGAACGACTGAGTAACGCATTAGCAATTAGTCCTGTCCTCAGTGGGCTCATCAATGGATGCTTTCTTACCCATTTCATGCCAGAGGGGAAACCAGCGCCACCTCGGCCACGGAGACCAGAAGCCTTGATCTCGCTGATGATCTGCCAATTGCATCAGTCTGCTATTCCTCACTTCTTATGATCCATCCAAAATACCCAATCATGGCCCTTGTCCAGAATATCCTTCGTCCTGTACCAGTCGCCATACTTCATCGCGCTCTTCAGATCCGCGCCATGATGTCCATACAAATTGGTGAAGATCCTATCCTGATCCCTTAACCCGCCATACTGTCTCTTCGGCGCATCGCCCACAGTCGCAAAGCCCTTCTTCTGCTCAGCGGAGGCTGTTGTGTTCGAGGAGAGGCGAGCTGTGGCGGAGGCGGTCGAAGGGAGGACGCGGTGGGTGAGGTTCCCCAGCGCGACCTGCGCCGTCGTCGGTGCTTGTCGTGCTGCGAGCATCTCTGCACGGATGTGTACGAGTGCAATTGGCTGGGTTGGCAGAGGGGAGACGGTCTGCCCGACGGTATTTTGAGCTGGGATGGCAAATAATCGATGTCGTCTTTGACGCAGGAAGGTGCGACTCTAGTACGCCTGTTTGGGGATAGTGCGCTTTCTTCTTGTAAGCTAGATGGCTCGTGCTGTGATTGGCCAATGCGTTCGATGGCTTGGGATCGAAGAACATGCGCGAGGCCAGCCAGCATCACGAAATCCTCACCATCAACTTTCGGGAAAAATCAATTCATCAAAATGATGCTGTGTCGATGATATAGTGAGCAGCTAATGAAAGAGCTTGGAATCGGATGAGTTGAGACATGTCGTGGTTTTCGAAGCTGGGAGACTCCCATCGCTTCCAATTGGGATTGACTGCAGTATTATCTGGTGCAGCTTCAATATCAATCTTCATTGCGGTCCAGCAGTTACGAAGGACGAAAAGAGTCCAGGATCTCAAGGATGCTATACCCGAAGATACAGGAGGAAATAATGTATGATCATAAACTCGCGATCAATAGCCGACCACTGACATGGGCCCACAGCTCACAGATTGGGGCGCCGCATCGGACGCCTTTGCACCGAGTAAAGAGGATGAAAGAAGTGCTGCATTAGCATTGCGAGCCAGACAAGGCGACTATGATGATGGTTTGTCTACATGTAACAACGATCGAAGAGACGTCTGACTCGATTGTAGACCTCATCCTAGAACAACTAGCACGCAACCGCGTCTTTCTCAAAGACGACGGCCTCGCCAAACTCCGCTCCGCCTTCATAATCGTCGTCGGTCTTGGCGGCGTCGGCTCCCACGCCACCGCAGCTCTATGCCGCTCCGGCGTATCCAAGATCCGCCTCATCGACTTCGACCAGGTGACCCTCTCCTCACTCAACCGCCATGCCGTCGCCACACTGGCGGACGTCGGTACCCCAAAAGTGCACACCATGCGCAAGCGCCTCGAGCAGATCGCACCTTGGGTCAAATTCGACTGCGTCAACGCGCTCTTCTCCGCTTCAGTCGCAGATGTGCAACTCGCCGCCTGGGATGGCCAAAAGCCCACCTATGTCATCGACGCGATCGACAACATCGACTCCAAAGTCGCGCTGCTGCATTATTGTCACGCGAACAAGATCCCAGTGATCTCCAGCATGGGAGCCGGCTGCAAATCCGATCCCACACGCATCTACATCGGCGACATCTCCACCTCCACTGACGACCCTCTCTCCAAATCCACGCGCCGCCGTCTCAAACTCCTCGGTGTCAACTCAGGAATCCCCGTCGTGTTCTCGTCTGAGAAAGCCGACCCGGCGAAAGCGCAGTTGCTCCCCCTCCCCGAGGACGAATACGCCAAAGGCAATGTAGGCGAACTCGGCGTCCTCAAAGATTTCCGTGTCAGGATTCTGCCTGTGCTGGGAACTATGCCCGCGATCTTTGGGTTGTGTGTCGCGAACCATGTTATGCTGAGTATAGCGGGCTACCCGCACGAGTACATCATGAACAAATCCCGGGACAAGATGTACGACGGCATCCTCGCATATGTACAGGGCCAAGAAGAGAAGTTAGCCAGAGCAATGGGTAAAGACGCGCATGGCTTGCGCACGCGCCTCACCATCGACGATGTAGGCTACCTCGTGGACGAGATCTTCCGCGGGCGCAGCGTGGTGAGCGGACTACCGACGCGACTGGTGCTGGTGCGATGGAGACAGCCATCCAAGCAGTTCGTGGACGAAAGCGTGGAGGGTCAGAAGGTCAGTCTGCTGGGCATGAGCGATCTGGTGGTGATGACCAGGGATGAGGCAACGCGGCATTTCAAGGAGGTTTTGACGGGAAGGAAGACACCTGAAGAACTATACGGCGAGGAGGTCCTAGGTCTAGTGGACAGGAGGTTGCGGGAGGAAATGGAGCTTGAGCTGTACAGATGAATTATCCTGCCTCAAATATCTTTGTGTCTCGTGCTTTGGGACGTTTCTTGCCCTAGCTTCAATTACGAATAATCGATGCTGTCTCCTAATCACCGTCGCGCATGGTCAACGCAATCCACGCTGCTACTGCTTGGACACCAGTGAACAACAGGCATGCAATAAACGTGGCGAAGATCTAATCGCGGCAAATGGAACATGGACGGGCTTCCCTCTTCCACACACATCCCGCAGATAGATTCCGCCGTATGCAGCGACCGCACACGCAGTGCGTACGGAGCCAAATCTCAGAATCTTCCATAACGCTTTACAGATGACGACTGGGTCGGATCCCAGCGGCGTCGATCCCGAGTACAAGACCTTCACCAGATCGATGCTCGCGAAAGGCCTGCATCATGATGCAGAAGTTGCATGAGTTCTATGTTAGCACAATCTATAAAAGCAAATACTGAACAATTGAGAAAGAGTTCCTTGTTTAGAAACAAGGGCTCTTACGATGCAAAGGACGGGCAGGTCAATTATTCGTTGGGAGTGGTTTGGCTTAGATTGAGTGGGACGCGGTAATGTCCACTGAATATGCGGAGCCAGATGAATGCGCATGTGCAGCACAATTCATTGAGGGCATACGCATCTGGGAAACAGGTCAAGATACCGGCTGCGTCTCGTATGATGAGAAGAACAATCCATATTGACTTCGTGCACCAACCTATATCATCATCGATCAGCCTTGTGCCAATAGCTCAGCGGACTGGTCGGCTCCGCTCCAGATTTTCAACCTGTATCATGACCTGGAAATCGTTTCTTACTCTGATTGGAAGACGGCTTTGAAGAAGTCCCCGGTGCGGTAGACTGCTTGCGTTCATTGTCGCTGAGCGCAATTTCGTTCTTGGTTCCTTCTGCTCCAGCCGAGCTCTCCAGCTCCACGTTTGCAGTCTCGCAATAGACGACTGAATCTCTTGAGTCGTGGGATCCTGGGGTTTGAGGAGACGGGTCTATTCCTTTGGCGTTCTGAAAGCTTAAGGCAAAGTCACTTGACACTTTTTGGAGAGAAGCGTCAGAAACATGACCTCCAAGCTGCCTCGTTCTCCAACCTAGTCCTTTATTCCGACCATGAATTGTTTTGCCATTAGTAGAAACCATGAACTGCACGGCATCGCCGGTGCCATAGTTATCGATTGTGCTGACGCTCTCTTTCAGATGCATGTTTGCCTTGGAGCAGATGTCAACACACTGTCGAGCTGTATCCCATTCGTCTCGAAGTCTGGCAAGATCCATGAGATCCTCGTCTGATGGCGTCGTGATTTTTGCCTTAGCCAACAACCTGTCGATCAGGTCTTTCATGTGCGTCTCTAGTCTTTGAGTTGTACTAGCAAGACTGGCCTTGCATTCCTCCAGGCCTTCGTCAAAGAGTCTCTCCGGAACTGAATTTTGGGCCATATCCGCTGAAGCACTGCTGCCGTCTTTGGCAGAGAGTTGAATCTGCTCGATATGCCGGGACAACTGGCCACATATTTGTAGGCATTTCTGTGTGCTAAGCCGATCCTCCTTCATGCGTTGCAATTCCTCCTCGCCTTCGGACGAATCTGGTACGGCACGACCGAACAAAGTCTCTAACTTTTCATCGATGCTTTGAAGGTGGGCCTCGAGATCATCTGTCGCAGTCTTTACAAGCTCTTTGTAGCTCTCAAGATTCTCGGTCGTCGTGTTTGTCTTGCGCCTGCATGTCCACAGGGTTCAGAATAGGTTCCCTTATGGCGAAAGATATAACTTACAAGTTTGCGTCTGTCAGAGCAATGACGATGGTGGACTTGTACCCTGCCAGCAGCTGTCTGAAGCCGTCGATGTTATCGCCCATATACCTCAGCTTCGCCCAATCCCGGAAACTTGTTCGATCGCCACTAGAACGCGCCGAACACTTGATAAGTTCCTCCTCGAACTCTTTACAAGCATTGCCACACCGCTGGAGAGGTAGTTCAAGGGTCGATAGTTCGAGATCGGTGGCTACGCGGATAGTTTCGCTAAGCGATTGCAAAACACCCGTCAGAGCTTCAACTTCTTCCAAGAGTCCTCGCACACGCGTGAGGTGAGATCGAAAACTCTGGATAGTCTGGAGGAGGGCGACGCTGGATTGGAAAGCTACGGTAGCGAGCGTCAGGAGTCCAGAAGTAATCCCTATTGCCTCCGCCATTATCTGCCAAGAGTTTCTTATGAACTCATCCACCAGGCGCGCAGAGTAGTGAGATCTTACAACGTTCAAGCAGTTGAAGAAGTCCCAGCCTTAATACGCTGGCGGATCGATCAGTGTGACCTGTAAGCGCCAATGTCAACCGAAGGGCTGTTTCTGAAGCGTATGATTCGTCAAATGTGATTGGTTCGCGTGTGTGCTCTGAGCACTTGGCTGCATGCGCGGTAATCCTGCCTCTCAGCTCAGGTTGAACGTGCATTGATCTCGGTGTTGTTTGAGAGCCAACTTAGCGATAAGAGTATTTGTGCAGCGTTAATCAACCCGACTTCATTGGTTGTCTCTGATGAGGACTGATTGGACGTACTGAAAGCTCTGCTTGAATTGCTTCCTTGTGTGAGGGGCACTGCCAAGCTGCAGCGTACGATACGGCTTGCCGCATGAAGCACGAGTAAGGTATTCGAAGCGCGGGTTTAGATTGGTGCCTACAGCGCTAGCTAAGCGCGGTCGGTACGTACCGTACGAGACACTTTGTGATGATGGCAGCACTACTTCAGGCTGAACAGCCGCCCATGTGGTCCAAGAACTCACATCTTTGACTTTACAACATTTGCAAATTGTAGCTACGATATAGCGAACCTCTGGAATGGCCGAAGCAGTGGGCCTCGTCGCATCACTGCTGACGATTACTGCAGCTTGCCGGGCCGTCAAGTCCCTATATGAGACGGTGAAACTCTACGAAGGTCGAAATACGACCTTGACAATGCTTCGAGCACAGCTTGAAGAGACTATAAACATCATGAACGCGTTGGAAAAGGTGACCGTCATCCAAGAATCCTTATGGGTGCTTCTCCAAGGACCGATCGATCGATGCAAAGAGATGTGCCCGGCTTTTGAAGAGGCAATGAAGTCGTTCGGTGGAGCCAAATCCAAGATAGGTATCCGGGACTGGGCCAAAATGGAATTCAGGCAAGGCACTATCACAGATTTCGTCGACAGAATCTCCAGCTACAAATCCACAATTGCCGTGGGGCTTGGAATTATCAACCTGTTAGTGTCAAAGTCACGTATCTTTTGATCAAGCTGACTTTTCCAAAGCCACAGCTCGAATGCCTCTCAAGAGGTCCTTCGGGAATACATGGTCATGACGCAAATGACCTCAGATGAATTGAAGCTTCAGCTCCAACGGATCAACGAGAAGATGGCTGAGTTTTCTCCCGGAGATGCCTCGTCTACCGATGTTAGCCTAGACTTGAAGGATGAGAAAGCTGTCACCCAACAATGTCTTCGTATCTGTCAAGATGCGAAGGGCTTTATCGAGTCGTTGACGAGGCGCCAGTCATCTATCCTCCCTGAGACCCCATCCAACGCTTCCGGGCATGCAGTACAACAAGCCTTTGAAGCGCAACTAGCGACGCGTCAAGTGATGGACGAAAGCAGAGACAAGCTGGCGGCAACTATGAACCGTCTCGTGAGACGTCTAGATCATTTGGTCCAAGGACGAGGCATTGATGCCAGCGAAGAACGGCAGCGGCTACAGGACGAATTAGAGATTTCAATGCAGTGCCTAGAGGTGTGCAAAGTGGCCAGCGAGGTGACTCGGCAGAAGATATATCGAGTCGGGGAAACAAGTGCTGACGGCAACAGCGACCTAGTCGTTGTTAACACCCTATCAGATCTATTCGATGTAGGGACAGCCCGAGCTTCAGACAACTCAGCACATCTCGTTGCGTCATTGACTTCAGAAGATTTCCAAGAGGTTGTTGCACAGCGTTACAAAAGTCGGTTTGGGGCCGTTGCTACCAATTCCAGCCCCAGCGAGACTAACGCAGGCGCTGGCGCTTCTAAGTCACCTTCTTTGGATCAGATCCAGTCAACCAGAGCTGCTACGCAAATGGCTTCCGGAAGTGCACAAAGAGACGAAGACAAGTCTTCTCGCAAAAGACCGAGTCCCAATGAGCCACGGAAGCGATCTATGAGAAATGATGATGGTTGATCGGCCGCCCGTAGATCTTGATAAAGAAAAGCTCCTCAAGTGTCCCTAGTGTGACACAGGTTGCATGACTGGGCGCTTGAAATTCAATTGAATACCATTTCTTAGCCAACATCAGCTTCATCTCCCCAGTACTCTCTCGGCGGAAGTGCTAGTCTGCCAGCAGTTAGTACCTGCTGAATTAAGCATTGAATCCACCTGAATTTTCTCAAAGGACAGGTTGCAGTATGAATGGTACAAATTTCCTTATCCAGTAGTTATTGCTCCATGTAAGTACGACCCCTCAGTGCACGAACTCGAGAATTTTGCAGAAGCTTTTAGGCCCACAGGCTCATTTGGCGCCCTACTTCGCTGCTTTAGACTTAACAGTATGAAATATTCAACGAGAACAATTGGTGACTTTAGCATGCGCATCAACTAGTGGGATGGGAAACAGGTAGAAAGGCTGAGCTAGACTGTCACCGGAATAGCGCGAAGCTGACGTCAATGGCTTGTCAACGCAAGCATGGAGACTCTGGCGCTTCAAATTCCAGACAGTTCACGCGTCGCTCATCACTAGGCTAAGATTCTGAGGCAGTCGAATTTTTGGTTCTTCTTTGTTTGGATCTTTTTAAATTTCGTTGAACATGTCATCTCTTGCCATGACCCCAAGGCATGCTTTGCGTTCACCATACTCTACTCCTATCTTCCAATGCTGCCGGTCTCTTCGCCAACAGCAGCTCATCAGATCATTCAGAAGAGACTCGAGACTCGCCATTGATGTCAAACAAGATGACGTTTCCGACATCCCAGCCGCGCAACTTCATCAGGATCCCACGCAGGAAGAGCTCTCGCACTTCGACCGCGCCGTAGCAGAAGACAAGAACAAGCAGATCCGGACACCATGGATGCGCGAGGGTTCAGATCAACCGCCCGTTGCGCGACAGCGGAGTGCTGGTGCCATGACGAAGGGAAAACTGCTCACCACGCCTTCGCGGATGCTCAAGCTGATTGTGCCACTCACAACACGTGACGCGAATTCAGATCGTAAGGACGTGGAGCCGCTGGCGTTGCTAGTGCATCCGCAGCAGCCACTGTCGTATCTGGAGAGGTTGATACAATCGGAACTGCCAGTGATCAAGGACGAGAATGGCAAGGAGAAGATTCCGTCAATCCACTTCCGTGCTGAAGATGCATCCCAGGACTCAGCGGAAGAAGCTTCAAGTAAAGAAAAGGACTCTGAGAACAACGAGAAGGAAGATCTCAGCGATAGTGCGGAAGAAACACGTATAGACGGCAAGCGCATCAAGACTGGCAAGCTCAACTCTGTGCAAGACCAGAGCAAAGTCGAGGTTGGCATCCAGGGCGGTCCTGGCGAGGGGAACGTGGAAGCATATAGCGGAGCAGGGCATGAAGCGAAGACGAGCGAAGAAGATGACAAGTCTCGCGAGTTTGTGCGTTGGTCTTCCTCAACCGAGATCGGCGACTTCATTCGCGATGCCGCTCGTGGCAAGGAGTTCGCAATCGAGATTGAGGGTGCACCACGAGAGATTAGAGTTGGTGTACCCAGCTTCAACGATCGAACATACTATTTGCGACTACGACTGCGGAAGAAGGCTCGCGAAATAGATGCCATGGCGGACATCAAGCAGGAATGCGACGAGATTGCACACCGAGCTGCTAAGCGAGTCGCAATGGCCGGTGGTGCTGGGCTGGTCGCTTGGTGGGCGCTTGTCTTCGAGCTGACGTTCAACACCGACTTGGGCTGGGACGTCATGGAACCCGTCACATACCTCGTGGGCCTGACTACCATTATTGGGGGTTATGGCTGGTTCCTGGTACATAATCGTCAAGTCTCCTACCGATCCGCAATGAACATCACCATCTCGCGACGGCAGCAGAAGCTGTACGATGAAAAGGGCTTCGATGTGAAAAAGTGGGAAGATCTGATCGACGAGGGCAACATGCTGCGGAAGGAGATCAAGGCTGTGGCGCAAGAGTACGATGTAGAGTGGAATGAGCAGGAGGACGCCAAATCGGAGAAAGTCACGGAAGCGCTCAAGAAGGAGCGTGAGAAGTCCAAGGGCAAGAAAGATCGCAAGAAGGAAGAGGATGATGACGATGATTAGTTCGTTTCGTACTGGTCTGGGTCTTGGTTAAGCTCTATACCAACATAGCGTGGAGTTTGAAGGCATATTTTGTAGATATCGTGGTGTTCAATATCTAATGTTCCGCAAATGCTCATATATCACTTCTTCTGCGCAGCCTCAAACTCCTCAAACCTCTTCCGATACTGATCAGCATCCGACCCCGTCAGTCCAGCCTTCCCATCTTTGATGACCTGGAAAAACGGACTCGAGAACGTCGCCACGATGCCCCCCGCAGACGAGTTCTTATCGATCAAATTATGCTCATCCGGCTCGATATACTTGAGGTAATACGGATCCTGGAACGCCTTGCCAAAAGCCTCTAAACTCGGTACTTCCTATCTCCACCATCAAATCAGCACTTTCCCCTCTCCATCAATCTCGGATTTAGGAATCGACACAACATACCCACATAACAAACCCATCATACTCCTGCGGCGTCGTGGGTATATCCTTATTCCCCGCATTCGGCGCAGACCGATCATTGATACTCGGCACAATCGTACCAGATGAATGACCCTGCCTGTACTGCAGGATCCCGTGTTTCTCGGCCCAGGGCGCGACGATGGGCGCGTGCACCTCGCGCCAGTGCTTGTAGAATTCATCGCGCGAGAGCTTGGGGTTGCGCTTGATGAAGGTGACGATTTGGATGGTGTTGGTGTAGGCCATGTTTGCGACAGTTCCCGCACGCAGTCTTTGATATCTCCAGCGAGATTCCTGGGATGGACGGCGTCTGTATATATATGTACTCTGTACGAGAGGGGTCACGTTGGCAGCCAAGCTCCTGAACACTAAGCTAGAGGTGACCCGGACTTACTTTTCCCGAACACCTTCGGTCTGCTACAGGCACGAAATCATGACACGAATGCGATGCGGGCCTCATATCGATCTGATCTACACTAAGATCAGGTCTAGACATTCAACAAGTGCACTTAATGGGGTAAGACATGCACGCGGAGCTAAGATGGAGAATTACAAAAGTGGTTCGGAGTTTATCTCGCACGTGATATTCATGCACCTCGCTGGATGAGGTAAAAGCTGCGAGAATTCAGTGCGACGAAGTTCTTGTAGAAGGTTGACTTTGACGTCGTGCGTATCATTAGTCTATCATTCTCTTCGGAGCATCAGGTGTACCAGACGCTCAAGAATTTGGCCACCACAGCCTCCAATATCCAAAGATATCCAAAGACCGACCATTCTACATGCAGCATATCCCCAAAAAATGGGCAATGTAGTTCATATCATATCCTCCCCCCCTCAACAGCCCTCCTCTCCACAACCTCCCCCCCATCCTCCGCCGTCCTCCTCCGCTCCAGCACCCACCGGAACATCCCCCCCTCCTCGTCCCTCTCCCGTGAATAACTAACACTATCGCTTCCACTACGGGAATGCCCCGTTTTCCCACTACCCCCGCCCCCGCCCAGGCCACCCGCACTCCCAATCGCGGGACTCACAGGCGAAACCAGCACAGCGGAACTACGCGCCGAATGCGTGGTAGGCAGGGTCGTCATCGTATTCGACGTCGCGGGTGAGGTCGTGGAGATGGGGCTCACTTGGGCTGGTAGGGTAGGATGTTGTGTCGGCGAGGCATCCTGCGTTGTTGGGAAGCTGAAGGGCGGTCCCAATTTCATGGGTGAGACGGAGGGTGAATGCGTTTCCGGCAAGGCATTGGCGCGTATCGTCGGGGACTCTGATAGTGGGGATTCGTCTTCGTCATCATCGAGGGGGCTGACGTCGGCTTCAGCTGGATACTCGTCTCCCTCGCCATCGTACTCGTACTCTTGCAGCCCTTCTTCACCTTCGTCGTCTTCCTCATCGAAGTTGGCCTCGCGAAGCATCCCCTCATCGAACTCATCGTCCGCCGCGTCCGTATCTTCAGGGATCCGCCCCTCCCCAGGCGAGAACACACTCCTACTCATCGGGCTACTCGTCCACATGGGCGCGACTCCCCTAATCATACCCTCCCCCGCCTTCGGCAGTACCGGGCTCGTCCCCGCCATGGGACTACTACTGCTCATCGGCCTGGGCGAACTCTTATCCGCCAACCCCGGTAAACTCCCCTGACTCCCTCCCCAAGCTCTACTCCTCAACTTGAGCAAATTCTCCAGACTCATATCCTCCCCTCCCCAGCCGGGACTCATCCTCGCCAACTGCGCCAACGCAGGAGAGCTCTTAGCATCCCGTTCATGCTCCGCAAACCCCACGCCAATAAAACTATTCCTCGTGCTGTACTCGCTGCGCTCCGTGATGGGCGTCAGATTCGGCTCCCGTGTGCTCCTCTGCCGCTTGATCTCGCCCCAGTTCTTCGGGCCAAAGTAGCCGCCGTACATGGCCGCGTCCTCGGAGGGCTCGCCCGGTCGCGCGTAGAACCCGAATTCAGAGCCGTACAGCCCTTCGTCGTCGTTCTCGAGGGCTTCCGCGTTGGCGGCTGCGATCATGGGGTCGTCTTCGAAGGTAGAGTCGTAGTCTGAGTAGTCGAAGTCGGAGGCGTAGGAGTCGTCGTAGACACCTCCGCCACCACCGGCGCCGGGTAGCATGAAGCCCACTGACTTTCCTAAGGTGTCTAACTCGCCGCCTCCAGAGGAAACACGCGCCGTGGCGGGCGATAACGTTGAGGATTCCTGACTCAACCTGGCCACGTCAGGCGTAAGCTCAGGCTGTGCATTGATGGGCGGCGAAACCTCATTCAACGTGCCCAGATCAGACTGTACAGGGCCTCCTTGGTGTAAGGCGAAACCACCTCCAGCCTCGCTGCTCACACTCGCCTTCCGCTCGAATCTTCCCGCCTCAGCAGCTTTATGCGCAAACATCGCCAGGGCAGATTGATACGCCTCCACTTGATCCATGGGTGCCCCCGGATCCGGGTGTTCTGGTAAAGGTACCGTCTCTTCAGACGTAGGTCTTGATCTCGGTCTCCGTCCCTTGAGCGTGTTGTGAGTGCGCTTGGAGCTCATGCGTGGAATTGGCGGGGCGTGTGTCGGCTGCTTCCTTTCATACAGGGGATGATTGGGGTCATCGAAGACGCTTTCATCGAATGCTTCGTAAGAGGAGGAGGGGTCCTCGCCATTGATCTCGCGCAGGAAGTCCTCGTCTGCAAAGTCGCCATCGGCGAAGTAAAAGTCATCTTGTGGCTGTTCTGTGGAGGGTGGTTTCTCTACCGTGCCTACTGGCTTGCGCTTGATGCTGACGGACGAGGCGTGGGAGTGTGTCGTTGATGCTTGACGAGCGTTGGGGCTCGGTGTGTCTATACCCAGTCCGAGACCGTCCACGGCCGCTCCAGCTGTCGCCTCGGCTGGATTATCGTGAAGTGGATTGTACGCTGGTGTTTTCTTGCTGATGTCGTCGAGCGTCATATTGCCCAGTCCACCGCCCGTGAATCCCGGCATATCATCCAGCGTCATGCCACCCAACCCACCGCTGCCAAAATCATCCAGCGACATATCGCCCAATCCACCACCTCCTCCAAACTCATCCTCATCTCCAAAATCATCCATTGACATCCCTCCCAAACCCTTTTGACTCCCCATATCATCAAGCGTCATATTCCCGATCCCCAGTCCTCCTCCAAGTCCACCACCATAATCCCACGCCTCCCCATTCATCGGCACGTCATCCTCCATATTATCCAGATCCAAATCATCATAGTCGAACTCGTCCTCCTCATCCTCATACCCGACACTCCCCCTCTCCTTCTTCGCCTTCGCAGCTTTCTCCCTATGCCTCTCCTCCAGCAGGCGTTCCTGCGCCGCCGAGTCTCCGCTCGAGTACTGGAAGCTGAAGCGGCTGGCGCGGGAGAACATGTGTGAGGGGAGCCCGTTTTGTTGCGAAGCGGCTGAGTTCATGCGGGAGATGCGGCTGGAGCGTGCGCTGGCGGGTGAGCGCTTGGATGAGGTGGTTGGTTGCTGGCGGAGCGTGCTGGTGTTGCTTTGGCGCTTGGGCGTTGCGTCGACGTCTGGGGACACGGGGTCTTCCAGGAGAGGCGAGAGCATAGGCTGCTGCATCCTCGTTGGCACTTCCATCTGATCCTTCGCAGGCACAGGCGGTGGTGGAGGTGAATGGCTCGGTGGCTGTTCGACAGGTCTGTATACCGTCTTCTGGCCTACTCTCGCAAATGGTGGTAGAGAGGCCGCTGCCGCCTCCTCATTCAGGAGCAGCGAGTTCCTCGCCACAAAGTCACTGTTCGCCAGATTTTCCGCGCGCAAAGCCGAGTCCGCGCTCTTCCCTGCGGTGCCGCCATCATCCTCAAAGTGCTCCTTGAACACAGGCGTATGCTGCTGCTGCTTCTCATGCCGCAAATCCTCGCTCAACGCCCGTGACTTCGTGTACTGCTGCGCCCCTTCTTGTGACGAAGATTCCCTGCGTTCCCTCTCCGCCCCAAGCTCCGTCATATTCTGATTCGGGAAGTTGCGGCGTGGGCGTGGGGCACTAAAATCATGCACGACTTTGCCGCGGATGCTGGGGTCGAAGTCATCCGGCAGGCCAGGCGAGATCATGTTCTGATTGCGGTGTGAGACCAGCGACTCTTCAGACAGGTGATCGAGCATCTGTCCGTTCCTCCTCCTCAGAAGCAGAGACATGGGATTGAGTAACCGCGTCTTCGTCTTCGTCGTCCGGTCGCTTGCTTTCGTCATTGTCGATGGCGCAAGACTCTGTCTCGAGTGATTGCCCAGACTCATGACGGGCTGTCTCGATACAGAGGAAGTGGACGACGAGTACTGCTGGTGTGCCTCGTCACTGTGATGCGATGCCCCCAAAGGAAGCGGCGACACAATATCGCTCGGTCGTCGCTGCTGTCCCGCCCCACTCCCCGGTATGGGAGGCAAGTGCTTCCCCTGCAGTATACTCCTGAACTCGCTCTCGCTCGTCCCGGCCTTCACAGGCGGACTCGTCAGCGTGCCTGAGGGGCTGCGATACTGCTGCTCCACGCTGCCCGCACTCGGACTCCGCACATCCCTCACTCCTTGCTGTTCCTGCCAATTCGGGCTGAAGACGTGTTGATCGCCTAGTATAGGGCTCCCACTGCTCTGGCTCTCGAAGCTCTCCGTCGTCTTCGCCCTCTGCAGTTCCGGGTGCTGCAGGCCTAGTCCCTGCGCTCCCTCGGGTCTCTCGTACACGCTCGCAATGCGCGGTATCGGCGGCAAATTCGGCGGCATGGGCGATATAGGCGACTCCGCCGGCGCCGCTGAGGAGTGCTGCTGCTGCGGTGGCGCCGCCTGACCCGCAGGACTCTTGAAGCCATGCAGGAAATCATCTATGGAGCTCGGGCTCGTGGGACCATGGCTGGACGAAGGCGGGATGGGCAGGAAGCCTGAGGGCACCTGGTTCGGCGAGGGAGATGTCGGCGTCGACCCGCTGCGGCGGTGGCCAGGCCGGAGCTTCGCGAACATGGTGCTGTGCTGCTCTTCTACCGCGCTTCCTCTCTGCGCCCACTACTTCTTCTATCTCTTACTACTGCTGCTTCAAGGAATGATGCGACCGTATGCGCAACCATGTCCTGCTTCGTTCGCCCTCGTGCTACCAACGCAGGTAGTTCGCGTATCGCAGATGCTCCTCCTCCCTTGGCGCAAGGTCGTGAGAATGCGATCAAGCACTTTCACAATCCAGTAACGACATGATCGTACAGGATCTAAGGTCCAAATGATCAAATGGCAATAAGACTCCCAGGAGAATAGATGTACGAAACAAATATCCCGACAAGTAAAGTTTACGCGTTCGACCAGAAATTCTGACACATTCGCCAATGGGGCCCGTGACGTCTCCTCACTGCGGCACGGCATGGAGCATATCAGCCCAGTAAAACAGTGGGCCTCGCCTGTGCGGCAGGGACTCGGCTCGGGCTCCGAAGTACGCATGCCAAGAGCCAATGAGGGTTGTACTTGAAGACAGCGGGCGATGGCATGTACCGGTCGTACCACTTGCAATTTGTGGTGCACTCCGTGAAGAATCAGACGTTGCGTCCCGAAAACCGAAGATTGAAGATGGAAGGAGTCACTGCGTCTGATGACAATTCGACTTGCTCTCACGAGCTCGGACTGTAGCGAAGCCAAGCCCAAACACGCCAATCGCCTGTTTCCGAAGTCACGTTTGAGCTCAGACTCTCATCTCAAAGCCATGTTCTGCCATCTCCATAGCCGACAACAGGGTGTATCGTCAATATAGACATGTCATCGTATATCCTATACCGTAACAGAGTATCATGCATGGCCTCAACTGAGAGCCGACACGCTGTTCTGCAGAAGCGTAACCCCATATCCGTGACAAGAAAAGAAGCCGAACCGCCCAAAGAAATCAGACACCGCAATCTATGCACCACAATAACCATGTACTCCTGTAAGCCCATCCGCCATCTCCGCACGAAGAAGAGGTGGCACTCGATACCCCCGTCCAACGACCGTCATCTCAAGACTCCAATCCCAATGCAAAATCAATCAACGAGAGCCGTGACAAACATCAATCAATCAATCGCCCACTCGCTAGCGCGTCCTCGCACACCACCGGCAATTCCCATGTCCACACGCGCTAAAACGCCGCCTGCGAGATCGCATTAGCAGCTGCTTGGTCCGCCTCAGTATGCTCAATAAACTCGTCCCCATTGCGATCAACCACGATCCTCGTGCCCCTCTGCTCCGCCGGCACGCCATCTCTCGCAGCGCCAAAGTCAAGGACCTGCACACGTTAATTAGTCTCCGTTTCATCCCGCCTGAGTGCCAAAACAAACCTCGATATAAGTCAAATTGTCCCGCTGCACGGCGGCGACGCAGCGGCGCTCGTTGAACTTGACTTGCCATACGCCGCTTAGATCCGTGAGCAGATCTTTAACGCACTCGCCCGTCTTGACGTTCCACAGCTTGAGCGTGCGATCGCTGCCCGAGATGACCTTCTGATCATCGTGCTGGAAACAGGTGATCGCGCCCGTGTGAGCCGACAGCGTGTTCTTGCAGTGTCCATTCTCTGGGTCCCAAATTCGCAGCGTGGAGTCTGCGGCGGCGGAGACGAGGCGGTTGTGGCCGAGGTCGAGAAGTCCGACGAGGGAGGTGTGGCCTTCGAGGTGGAAGAGCTGTGCGCCTGTTGCAACGTCCCAGATGCGGACGGTGTTATCCATGGAACCACTGATGCATCGGTTGCGCTCGTGATCGAGGACTACGCTGTAGACCTTTGCGGTGTGTCCTGTCAGACGGTGCAATAGATCGCCAGTTGAGATCTTCCACACGCGAACGGAGCTGTCGTAGCTACCGCTAACAAGGGTGTCACCATGAGCAGCGATAGCACGGACCGAGTGGTGGTGGCCTGTCAGAGCGCGGATGAAGTACGGATTGTCTGAATCTTGTGCGTGATGTCCACTCTGAATGACTGATCGATCGCCTGGCCCGGGAAGTTTCCACACGCGCAGACTCGAATCGCGCGATCCGGTGATGATGAGAGGCTCTTTTGGCATGATGATTGGCTGGCCATTCTCGTCTTCGCCAATCTTGGTGGGCTTCAGGATGACAAGGCAGCGTACGGTCGAAGTGTGACCCAAGAACTGCTGGATGCACTTCCCCTTCTCAAGATCCCACACTCGCACAGAGCGATCTGTTGAACCAGATACGAGGATGTTGCCATCATACTGCAGAGCCCACACACCACCTTCATGGCCAATGAGCTGCTTGATCTCGCGTCCAGTCTTCGTGTCATAGACGTGAATACGAGTGTCGTCGCTGCCTGTGATGATCTTATCGCTGTCAAACTGCAAACAAGTCACCACATGCCGCCCATGAGCTCGGAAAGCAATGTGATGCGGCTGCGTCTCTTCTTCCATCCAACCCTTCTTGATAGCGTAGTGTCGGCGGTATATCGATTTGTAGAGGTGCAGGTTCCGTAGGCTATCCATCCCCACGCTCGGGTTCGGGACAGCGATAGCCGCCGCATTAGCGTGCGCGATCGGCCCGTTCCCGTCCTTGAATGATTTGGCCCATGGCACGACTGGTGATTTCGTGGTTGATGCAGGAGCAGGCTTAGTCTTTCGCTTCTTGCTTGAGCCAGTGCCCCTGCTCGCTGCTTTCCGCTTCGGTCGACTCGCGCTCTGTGGTGCGGCGTACTCGCTGTCGGCAGTGGTCGTGCTTGTAGGAGAAGTGACCTCTTCATCAGATCGTGCACCCCATTTCTCGCTCAGATCCAGCTCGCCATGATCCGTCTCTTGCGGGAACTGCCAACCCCAGCCTTCCTTCACAGCTCTCTCCATCTCGCCGTTCGGTACGACCAGACCATCGTGCTCCAGTAATGCCTTCCAAGCTACTTCGTGCGAGTCAACAAGCTGTCGCCACTTCTTGGAGACCTGCGCTGCGCGGCACATAGTCTTAACGTCCAGATAGCCAATAACGAGACTGCTGAGCTCGAATGGAAGAAGGCTCAAGAAATCGCACTTGAGTGCGGGATTGACCACATCTGCAACCAAGTGAAGAGTCGTCTTGTTGCAGCGACGGAGCATCTGGTACATGACGTACGTCTGCAGATCCGTGGGCATAGCATCGAAGGTGTCGAGCATGGTCGGAATATCCATGAGAGTGGGTGTAGGAAGTTGTGGATTCGTGCCAGAGTGTGATGAACCGGCGGTAGGAATATCGATCTTCGACTGTCCTAGCATCCGACTCTTTCGTGCTTCACGTCGTCGTCGGTTGTTCTGAGCGATGTCCAGGCTAGAAACGTCATCTCCGTCATCCTCCTCTTCCTCGCCTTGCTGTTGCTGCATGTTTGGATGTGCTAATGTAGCCGCGGCTGTAATTGGTGACAGGCTTGGGCTGGGTAATGATGCGTCTTGCGCCACGAGAGTATCTAACAAAGTCGGACGGTGCTGAGGAACATGATTTGCGGGCGTTTCTTGAGGCTCGACAAGCGGAAGTTCGTCTTCTGCGATTGGAGGTGTGGCTGACCCGGCAACGGGCGGGAAGGAGCTATCGTCGGCAGGCCGAGTGACTTCTGCACGTCTACGAGGCGATCCAGTATGTTCTTGCCGGTGTTCTGAGCGTCTGCTTCGAGACGACACAGGTCGACTCGCACTGCCTTCAGCCTCCTTCTTGGGTGTGCTTGGGCATTCGACTTTTCGAAGCTTCGTCCTAGCCTTTGGTACCCTATGCTGGCTGTTGCCAGTGTCTGGTGTTGCCAATGCAGTGTCGTCAAAAGACTGAGATAGTCTTGACCTCGACAAGTGCTTCCGCTGTATATGAGGCGTGCTGTCCATGTTGCTGCTTTGTCTCACTCTCTTTGACCCAGACTCAAGTGCTCGCTCTGCTGCATCCAGCAATATAGGATTCTCAGCGGACCTCTTGCGAGGATTTGGCTGCTCTTGACTTGTCAGATCTGCAAATGGATTGTGTGTTTGCGGTCGAGACTGGGATGCCTTCTTGGGAGTCTCGTAGATAGGATCGTAGTTCGTGATCGAACGGATGGTGCCATTATGCTGTTGTAGATTGTCATAATCCTGTCGGAACTAGTGGATTGAAGTTAGCTTGGGGCTGTTTGAGTTAGACATGATGTAGCAGATCAATCAGCGAGGCTGGTCTTGTGTGCCACAGCATGGCAACTCAAACGTACCTGCAGTAGTGGTCCCTCGATATTGCCGGTCTCTGAGAAGCACACAGGCTTTCCATCTATGTCGAATGAGAAGTTACGGATGCCCTCTGGTGTCGGAGAGGCCGCCAAGGGGTACTGCTTTGGATCTCGGCTATTGAGGTGGCGTGGTGCTTTGAGGAGAAGAGGCGGAAATGAGGTTGTGGTCGTCGTGGTCGTCGTAACAACAGTCGTCTGTGTAGCTGGTGCATACTTCAGCTGTCCTAGAGCAGCGTATTGCTGTCCATTTGAACCTCCTCGTGCCTCAGCGAATGCCTCTCCAGACGGCATTGTTGGTGTGCTATCGGTCTCGGGAGACGGTGGTGCGAGCGTTGCGGAATGTGAAGTCGCTGGAGAGAAGTCGGCATAGTCGTTACGAAGGCCGGCTATCTCCATGATTGAGGTATGGAAGGTTTGCTCGCCGAGAAGTGGAGAAGACGCGAGTTGCACACGGCAAAAGTTCGCGTGATTCCAGTGTCACTCGAAGCCCGACCTCCTCATCTGGGAAGCAGCGGTGCTCAATACCACAGAAGCGAAGAAAGAGAGATCCGTCTCTTGTCTGAAAGTCTCCTTGACCTCCAGAAGACCTATGCTGGCGAGGTCTGGGCGATTGTTGGTGTTGCCGTGAGTGCCAAGGAGTTGTCCTTCAAAGAGAAGCCAAAAAGGTCAAAGGGAACTCCGAGACAACCTAAACAGCCCTCTGAACTCGAGCAAGCAGTCCAGTGGGTACAGAGCGTATCGACCGCGGGCGGGCTCGTGGTTGTGGTTGTGAGAAGAGTGCTTTCGGGACAGGGAAATACGTCGGGGCACGAACTGGACTTGGTGTCGTTGTCTGTGCGCGGGGCGGCTGGCATAGAAACTCAAGAGGCGAAACTTGTGCACGTCACGGACAACAAATTTCTACAACAACGATGCATGACTGTGCCCGATGACAAGATTTCTTATGGAATTACTCCGAGTGCTGTCCATAATGCCAGCGGTGTCTTGTCCGGTACCTGTCTTCTTCCGCTGCCGCTGCACTCAAACGGTCGCGCCTTCCCATGGAAATACCGCGCTTTCCATTCCCGGACGAACACCGAAGGCGCAACCCTGCAGATGCCTACCTTCCCTCTATAAGCATGAGGCAGCATCGCGGAAGATCAGCTTCAGTTTAGAAGTCTTGAAGGGCTATCTACGATTGCAGGACCTCAGGGCATTCAGTCTATGTGCGGAGAGCCGTGTCGCTACGACCATCTCGCTTCGTTTCGGCCTCCGTCTCACGATGAGCCACTGACTCCGAAGCTTGACGATCTCTGCAGCAAAACTGCGAGCCATCGACTATACGTACTGTAGAGGCTTGCCATCGAATAACTGGTCCATTTCTTGGAAGTGACACAATTGAATTACGTACACCGCCGTCTCCGCAGCCAGCGGGGCACATATAGTCTGTCGAGAACGAGGGACTTCTTTCTTAAGGTCATAACTGGAGACTTCGATTCTGTGACCATCCGCGACGACCTCTGTTGAATGTCACAATGAAGTCTTGCGCATGAAGTGGACACTTGAACATACTGGAGTGCGACCATGGAAGGTCGCGGCTGCCTCATTGACTCGTAGCGTGTCGCGCGCACCCTGGAGAATATCAGCAGTGAGGAAGTCACGATGGACACCTGCGCAAAGGCCTTCGCAGCTTCCACGAACGCGTCAACCGGGTCTCATCTCTTATATTTCACCTAGATTTCGCTTCACATCACATCCCACCCCATTCATTATCCCAGCTTTCTTACTCTCGATTTTTGCGTGCTCGCGCACAAATCGCCAACATGCCCGGCAGGCAGAAGACTTTGGCAGCGAACACGCAGGAAGTGACCATGCAGCAGTCACAGGCCTTTGCCCAAGTTGCTGTGCATGCCACTGTAAGTGCAGAACATGTTAATCAGGTGACTTTCTAATGCCTCGCCAGTTCAGTGCGATCGCGCATGCAAGGTAAGGAGTCAAAAGCTCAATGTAACGCGTGGACTCTGGTTGACACTTCACAGGGATCTGTTCGTTGATGAAGCCTTCAATGTGAAGAGCCCAGCAGATGTGACCAACCTGAAGGACTACGACGATTATGTCAAGATATCTCAGCAGCTTTCGGCTCCATCGAACGTCGATGCAGGACGCGTCGGCTACAAGTTTCTTGTTCGAGGACAGTTGCCAGTCGTGGACAAAGTCCTGAACGCGATGGAAAACGCGTTCAAAGCTGTCGAACAACGCGTGCTTGACGCGCTCGTCTTTAGCATCTGTCTCGATCCAAAGCGACCACAGGATGTCATCGAGTCATACTCGTACACTTTCGCGAATCGTTCCAGCCCGAATGGGACGCTGGTGGACGTGACCATGAACTCAATGACCAAGACTTTGACACTCAAGGATGTCAAGATGGCTTTACAGCAGACCATTAGCATGGTCACGAATGAACTGCAGGATAAGCCTCAACTGCCGGATGATCGGTACATCATAGTCCGTCTCCTGTATAACGATGACTGGGACGGCGAGCTGGACATTCCAGGTTTCCGTACGGATAAGAACGGATTCAACAATGCAGAGCTGAAAGGGTGGGATCGAGTCACGCACACTACCAGTGGCATGCTGTATGATGCTGGTTACAAGGGGTAGGCCTGCGATCATTGTTGCCATTGAGGTCCAACTGACGTGTCTAGTGTGTCTCTCATGGTATCACGGCTCGAGCCGAAGCCAGATACTGGTGTGGACAATGGGTTCGAAACCGAGATTCCGACCAAAGGCCTGCGATACAAGAAGGTCCTGCCCCGAGGTCTAGTCGATCAAGCTATCAATGAGCGCATTGATGCGAAGCGACTGAAGCGTGCCGGTGTCCTCGAAGCTGCGTCTCAGTCGACTGTTGCTCCCAGCCAGGATCAGTCGTTACCGAGCCCTCCAACGACAGATGTAATCGACCTCCCGCAAGTCTTCAAAGCTCCACTTCCAAGCCAGCCCATGTCGCAAATGACAACACAGCATCGCGAGGATTTCAAGAATAGTCGCAGCCTCGAACAAGCAGTAAGTCTCCACTGCTTCTCGGCAAGCAGTCTCTGACCTGTCAAAGGCCAACATTCCCAAAATCGTCACGAATAACGGCGAAACGCAACTGCTGAACAGCATTGGTGCCCGCGAAGTCGATGCGAACACGTCATCCAAGCTTGTGTTCAACCCAGAACTGGTCGATGAGCTCAGATCTCTGGTACTTTCAAGTCAGCATCGCCCACTGGACAATACTGTTACTTGCGAATGCGAGTGCGAGGATGATACTGACATTGTAAGTCTACCATGTTGATGCGTGATGATAAGCACACTCACGCCAGCAGCGCCAATGCCAAATCTGCAAGAACTGTCAGCACATCACCTGCTATGGATACCTTACATCGGAAGATCCGAAGCTTCCTGATGTGCACATCTGCTATACGTGCCTGCTGAATTACAAGGAGGATACTCTGCTGCAGTTGCTGACCGAGCTTGCGAAGACCAGGAGAGTAGCACGCGCCATAATACTGAGGCAATATCGCTCCGATGCTGAGGTGGCCAAGGCGGTTGGTCTGGATCTGTCCTCAACCAAGAAAATCTGCAATCAGCTCGCTTCTCTTCATTTCGTTCGTCGCATGAGGGAGAAGGGCAAGCCACGCATCGAAGTCAATCCGGGGAAGCGAGACGAGCTCATGGCACAGTTTTTCGACCCAGTAAAGTTGATCACGCATCACGTAAGTCATCCGATCCCAATGCTCATATCGTGCTCGCTGACGCGTCGTAGCTGCATGTTCCTACTTTACCATCTGCCGAGGCGATGACGATAGACCACACCATGCCACCTCCGCCTGCCACAATTCCAAAGACTCCAGCCATACCATCGCGCAAGCGCAAGTTGGGTTCTGGTCTTGGGCAGCGTGTCACACCGCTTGCCCAGCGTAGGAAGACCAGGTGCGAAGCAAACGAAATCTTGAAGCTGCCCTCCAGTTATCAGGCGCCTGCAGTGGAGGACGTGAGTGACGGGGAGCTGTACTGACGATGTTGAGGCTGAAACATGAGATGAGAAGGGTTATGCGCTGTTTTTGGACATGACTTGCTATGATCGATGGCTGTGCAATGTGCATTGAGAAAGATCTATTTTTGAAGGGGGAGAGATTGCTAGATATACGTCGAATGTTCTGGGGAGATCTAGCTTCGAGATCATGAAGAAGAGACAGTGCTGCAGCCAAATCGAGTGGCCGGTGCCAGCATGGAGTACCAGCTTCTCCAACAAATCCAAACAAGTCGTCCCGTTACGCATTCCGATCACAGAATCCTGCTGCTCACAACTGACTGCATGATTTGGAAGCGATCACACCAACGCTGGAAGTTCATGAGCATGAATTCACAGAGGAAGCCGTTCGCGCCTTCCATTCTGACGATTATGACCCGACTTGTCATCGCGCAATCACGAGCTCCTCGCTTGGTTATCCACGGCCAGCATGGGCTACCAAGAGTTAAGATCGGTATCCGCTCGTTTGTCTGGCTGTGAAGTGGAGACGAAAGTCGCCCGCATCCCGCTCATCCTCAGTCGTTCAACGTCAACTTGAATCTTCGCTTCACGCATGGACTCCGCACCAATGGCTATATCGGTCGTTGTACACCTTTTCATAGCTGCCATGGTCCTCCCCTTTATTGGTGCTTTCCATCTCGTGCATGAGATCACGCCGTTGATGCCACGGCAAGACTTCAAGGCGCGACCTTGGACCAGAGACACTGTCAAGCTCGAACGGAGAGGAAGCTTGTACCTCCTGCATAACTACACGTGTCATACTACAGAAGAAGCGGCATGTCGCTTCACCAAGCGAGAAGCAATCCCGCACCACAACCGCATCATACAGAATCGCATGGGAATCGATGAGCACACTCATCTCTTGGCTGAACGAGGATTTAGTGCCACCTGGGAGGTGTCTGCAGCAGAGGCACTGGCACTGCCGAGCAACAGCAACCGCTACGTGACGTGGAGCTGGAATTGGGACAAGCAGTGCGGTGCCCTTATCCAATTCTGCTTCAAGGATGAAGCGTCTACGAATGCGCTTCAGGGGATTACGCAGGCTGCCTTCGACATGTGGCACGCAGCGCTGGAAGAGGACACGGCGGTTGGAGAGGAGAAGGGCGTTCGTCTGGTGCTATTCGGCAGAAGGAATGCTGAAGGTAACCTGGTTCCGACTACGTGCTATGAGTCGGATGGCAAGACGTGGCGTAAGGACTTGTCGCGTGATACGGTGGTCATCCAATTATCGAAGAGTGATACGCACTACAACACGCTGGGATGGATGCCAGGAAAGAAGCCTGGACGCATGAAGATAGAGTTCAAACCACTTGTGGCCCATGAGGATGACGATGCAGCGCAGATCAGGAAGACAAACATCGCTGATATGGCGCACGAACTCGGTCTGTTCACTCAAGATGCTCTCGCACACCAGCTGACAAATTCAGGACATGTAATGGTCGGAGTTCCAGATCAGATGACATGAAAGTTCATGCAGCAAGACTGATACCGTCAAACAGGGTCTAGAACACGAGCACCAGCGCGACGACGCAGCATTCTGGATCAAGCTCAATCCCGAAAACATGCGCGACTACCAGTGCCTCGACGGCGCGATCCGCGCTTACAATGCTCGGGCCGAGAACGCAGGCAGCCAATTGACGAAGGAAGAAGTCCTTCGCAGCCACCAGAAGGCTCGAAAGCTCCATGTCTCAGTCGGCGACACGAATGCGGTCATGCCCTTGGATCAGTTTCTCACTTTCTCGAGGGAGGATACCGAGGGGTTTGGAGACTTCAAGACCTTCGGCGCAATTGACTGGCAGTCCATCATGCTGTATAGCAGCTGGGCGTACTCCGGAGACGGTGATAGGAATAAACCGACGATGGTGAGATCTCATGGAGGGACAACATGGGAGCAGAATCTTGAAGTCAGTCCTGGCGATGGTATGTTTGGAGTCCTTGGAGCTGAGCGGACGGAAGCTGACTGTCAATCATAGTCATAGCAGTCAAGCGGATCTACCCAGACGTGGAGCTTGGGTATGATCCATCACAAGGTTGACATGTCTCTGGGCAAATAAAGACAGCCTTAGATGGGACATCATGGTGAAGTAGATGTTGACAGGGAGGTTGCAAGACCTCTAATGTTTCGAGTCAGGCTGAACTCAGTCGATTTGTCGTCCAGAGCCCGGCTATAGCAGTCTACACAATGAAGAGATCGTGCTTGCGGTGGAGTCGAGCATTGATCTCCACGAAATCTGGCTCATTCTCGGTGGTGAGATGACCGTGGCTGATAAGGAATGCAAGCCAGGTCATGCCGTAATTGTCTTTGAACTCTCCATTAGCCAGGGCGGCACGTACTTCATCGAGCGACTTCAGACTAAGCTCTTCGACCTCGCCATTGCTGATGCTAGGGACCACCTGTGGATCCAATTCGAGTTCGTGCAGATCGTGTACTTGGGATTGGCGACCAGGTTCATCTGCATCCGTTAGTGTCATCTGATACGACAACGAACCGCAAGCTTCGATATTGGCACGCGTGGATGCTGCGGCCGGCGCAAGCTCTTCCTCGCATTCGCGAACGATGCATTCGAGTGGAGCCTCGCTGAACGCC
>AZYM01000139.1:0-22098 GCA_000611715.1 Scolecobasidium constrictum UM 578
TCTTCTCGGGATCCAGAACTCAGGACATTTCATGCATTTCAATGAAGCTCTTGTGCATGTAGCCAAGGGGATCTGTGTAGCTTTCGACGGGGCTGCTTGCAGGCCTTGTGGTCTTTTATGAGGTACGTCCATCTGCTACAGGATCTGCGTCGCAGCTATGGTGCGGGCATCTTCGTGATCGCTGACTGCGGCGAACGGAAGTACAACTTGCGGGTTTCCCCGCTCAAAAAGGTCGAGATTGGAGAATGGTGGTCTTGAAGTCGCCATGTTCAAGCGTTATGGCTATCGGTCGAAGCATTTGCGAGTTGTTTTTGATGGTAGAGGTTCAAAATGGACTAAAAGAGCACGAAGCAATAATGAATTCGACTTTGAGCGTGACTCGTCATCGCAACTTTCTTTCTGCCGTGAAAGAAGGTGGAAGACCAAGGATCTGTGAGTAACTGGCACCATCAAGCCTTCCAGCCATCCAAGTGAGAAAGTCAACCCAGGAGAGGCGGAAATTGATGATGGAGGTCCAAAGCCCCGTGATTGAATATATCCTCACACGTGACACTTCGCGCTAGTGAAGCTCCCCTGAATTTCCAGCCACCAATGACACTCCAACAACCAACATCTCCAAAATGCACCTCGAACAACGTGCCTCTACTGGAGCGCCATCACTCTGGGACGAAATGCTTGTTCATATGCGGCGACAACACACAGCTCGAGCTCGCACACGCGGCATGCGACGCGAAACTCGCCACTTTCATGCTGGCCTAGACGCATCCGCTGCCATGAATTGAACGATCCACTACTGCTTTACGCTTGGAAGCGGGAGTGGGATTGCCTGGATACAGGTCTGCGAGCGCTGTCAGGCCAGTAGATGGGATGTACCGAGCCAAGACGGAGGAGTTGAGCGTGCATACTGGCTATGCTGCATAATTTCTTGCCATGAGGATTGGATCCAGCCGCATGACTACCCATAGCGGTCACCTAACCATGATTTAGACTTCCCACTCCCTCCCTCATCCCCGGTTCTCTCGTACCATGACCAACTCCCGCCAGTCATTCCCTCACCCGCCAACTCACATTCCTTACTCATTCCTTCCTTGCAGTCGTAGCAGCACGCAGCGATCCGCTGCTACCAACATTCTGTCTCTTCTTTTCTTTCTTACACTCGCTACTGCTACCATGGGACAAGGCGCCTCAACACCTACAGCCAATGCGCTGCAATCCTGCCTACGCACCGCAGTAGGACAAAACGTCGCCTTCGCAGCGAACAATCCCCTCTATCAACTCACAGACGTCAAGCGCTACAACCTCGACATCGACTCCAATCCCTTCGCCATAACCTACCCATCCAGCAACGAGCAGGTCGCCGCCGTGATCACTTGCGCGCGCGACAACAAGGCCAAAGTGCAGGCCCGCAGCGGCGGACACAGTTATGCGAATTTTGCGCTGGGAGGTGCAGGGGAGGGCAGCAGGAACACGGTTGTGGTTGATTTGGAGAAGTTTCGCGGGTTCAGTATGGATGAGGAGAGTTGGGTGGCGACGATTGGGGCGGGGACGCTGTTGGGGGATGTGACGGAGAAGTTGGCGGGGTTTGGGAGGGCGATGGCACATGGGACATGTCCGCAGGTGGGCATCGGCGGACATGCTACTATCGGTGCGTTCATATATTCCCGCATATCAGACGCATAACGGACAAACTAACCACAAGAAAATGCAGGCGGTCTAGGCCCCATGTCACGCATGTGGGGCGCAGCCCTCGACCACGTCCGCGAAGTCGACGTCGTCCTCGCCAACAGCAGCATCGTGACCGCCTCGCCGACCTCCCACGCCGACATCTTCTGGGCGCTCAAAGGCGCCGGCGCCTCCTTCGGCGTCATCACCTCCTTCAAGATGACCACGCACGCGCCCCCCTCCGAGACGGTGCAGTACACGTACACGTTCACGCAGAAACCGTTCACCGCGCTCGGCGACCGCTTCAAGCTCTGGCTCAAGATGTGCTCGGACCCGGCGCTCGATCGCAAGTTGGCGAGTCAGCTTATCTTCAGCGAGGTGGGCGCCATCTTGCAGGGCACGTATTTCGGGACGCGCGCGGAGTTTGACGCCCTTAATCTGACGAGCGTGTTTCCCGCCGCAACAACGGAGAGCGTCACCGTCTTCGACGATTGGATGGGGCAAGTCGCCAATTGGGGCGAAGACCTGGCCCTCACAATCGGCGGCGGCATCTCCAGCGCCTTCTACAGCAAGTCCCTCGCGTACACGGCGGACGACATCCTCCCCGACGCCACCGTAGACGCAGTACTCCAGTACCTCGACGACGTGGACAAAGGCACGCCCGTGTGGTTCCTTATCTTCGACCTGGAGGGCGGCGCCATCAACGATGTGCCCAAGGATGGCACGGCGTACGGACACAGGGATGCGCTGTACTACTCGCAGAGCTACGCGGTGAACATGCTCAAGATGAGTGAGAAGTCTAGGGATTTTGTGAGGGGCATTAATCAGGTTGTTATGGATGGGATGCAGGGGCATAGTATGGGTGCTTATGCTGGGTATGTGGATATGGAATTGCCTGATGCGCAGAGGGAGTATTGGGATGATAATTACCCGAGGCTGCAGAGGATTAAGAAGGTGGTGGATCCGCTGGTGAGTCCTTGAGACGAGTATGGAATGGGTCAGAGGGCTAACGAGGACACAGGATATCTTCCATAATCCGCAGAGCGTGCGACTGCCTTGAGATAGCAAGGGTGATGGAATGTAATTCTTCCTCGCGGAAACAATAGGTACGGTATCGTATCTTATTTTACTAGCATAACCCACAACGCATACGTGTCCATTAGAGTCCCGAGTCCTTCTACTTCTATAATTCGTGATCTTGTTTGCGCATGGACGACGCGGTCCACGCCGACCGAACGACGTGGTTAGTGCGGGCTGGACCGCCATGGTAGCTGTGCTCATAGGCCATCGTCATGTCTAGATCAAACCCCAATTACCAACGCCTCACGTTCAACCCGACTAATCACCCCGGATAAATCCTCACCCTACTTTTCACTCGCGCCCTACAGCAGGGACACCTCACCCCCTTATCCCGCGGCCTCGTCTTATCACCCTCCCTCGTGGGTACCCACTGCTCAGCACACCACTCACACATACTCAGGTGTCCGCAGGGCAGGCACGCCGTATCCGCCACCTGCTGCAGGCAGATCTTGCATTCGAGTTTAGCGTGCATTTCGTTCTCTGGGCGAGGCGCGGGACGTGCGTCGCCGTCTAGGCCTGGGAAGCTTGGTTCGAGGGGCGCGGCGCGGGGAAGGAGGTAGGAGGGGAAGGAGGAGGGGTTTGCGCGCAGGGAGGCGCGGATGGAGTCCAGGCGGGTGGTATGAGGGAGATCTGAGAGTGCCTCCGACGGCGGGAGGAAAGTGTGCGAGTCGCCGATATACTGTGGTGGTCCCGTGACTGGCTGTCGTGAGATCTCCCTATGCACAGCCTCCACCGCCTGTGTCGCCCGCGCTACCTCGTCCTCCTGCGCATCAGGCGCGATCTGCTCGCGTATATCGGCGAAGTTCCGTAATGCATCCGTCTGCTCCTGCAGCATCCTCTGACGCTCTGCATTCTGCCGTCCCCACTGCGCCTGCCGGATGAACATGCTCGTGATGGGCGAGACGTAGTCCTCGTTATTGACGTCTTCTCTCGTGCCGAACACGCGTGCGAAATTGCCCGCTGTGATCTGTTGCCTTCTTATCCTGCGCAGGCGTTCGCGTACAACTGCCAATTCTGCATCTGCATTGTTGAGACGTGCTTCTGCCCTGTCGCGTACGCGCTGCGCTGCTTCGACCGCTGTCTGTGCTTCTGCATATGCCTCGTCTAGTCGCGATTGGTTCTCCTGCTGTGCCGTTGGAGGTACGACCGCAGCACTCGTGGTGACCTCGTAAACCTCGTCACCCTCGGACTCGTCCTCCGTCGCCTCCTCCAGCAGCTCGTCCAACGCATCCTCAAGAGAAACATGCGGTTCCGCCGCCGTCTCTCTCGGTCTCCCCGCTCTCACAGCATCGCTCTGCAGCACCGCCCTCCGCCCCCTTTCCATCTCCTCCCGCGTCCTAGGCAAGAATCCCGGATCCGCATCCCTCAACGGCTCTCCCTCCAACATCACCCTCTCCTCCCCGTCCATCCTCCAACCCCGATGCCACTCAAACCACCTCTCACAAAACTCATCCTGGCCCGGATCCTCCGGTATCTTTGTATCCGACGGTGACAGTCCCGCTGCCGAAACGCGGGCATCCCAGAAGGACTTGCAGAACCAGCAGTAGGACTGCCAGCGGGTGCCGCGTTGGACGAAGCCCACGCCGTCGATGTACACGCGGTAGGTGGTCGAGTGGGGCCGCTCGTCGGCGCAGGCGCAGCAGTTGGGCGTGGATGTGAGGCGGCAGGAGGATGGGAGTTTGTGCGGGCAATGTGTGTCGAGGCGTGGGATGTCGGCTGTGAGGGTGCCCATTGTGTGTAGCGAAGGCGATTGGGTGATTTGAGCGGAGAGAAGAGATTTAGTCAACCATTGAGGTCTCAGGGAGGGGTTTTCTTGTAGGAATGCGTGAAGGAGAGGGAAGAAAGATACGGTACTGTGGCGTGGTGACGATCATCGGAGCATCCCATGTCTTATCTCCGGCGGCTCTAGCGCCCGAGCTACCCCACCAATCTAGTCGCATCCCCTGTCGCACAGAGGCCGCCAGCTACTGCCATCCTGCCTGGGAAGCACATGATGTCAATAATGTCACACAGTCACCAGCGTCCATGATAGCAACACTACGACCTTGGCGACTAGTAAAACACTACCAAATCAGATCGAAAACCCACAGCTCGCACATGTTCCCAGCCAGGATGTCCACTTTTCAGCTCTCCTTCCTAGGCCAATCCTGCCCCGTGACCCTCTGCGACGACCTCACCGAAGACCAACTACTCAACCACAGACCCTTCAAGCAATGGCTCTCCACACTAGAACAGAACCTGAAGAGACAGTGGAACCAATCACACACATTCTACAATAACCCTTACTCACTCCGCGCCATCGACATCCAGGCCATCGACCGCTTCGGCCACGACAGGATAGGCTTCGTCAAGTTCAGAGCCACGGTGCAGAATGATGATGGGGAGGCACTACCTGGTGCGGTGTTCTTGAGGGGTGGGAGTGTGGCTATGCTCGTATGTGCTTCTTCTTGTTATCATATTACGTCCAGGGACATGGCAATTTGACAAATATATACAGGTCCTCCTCCAGCCAGACGACATACCCGAGACTGAAACATACAAGGAGCTGTACACCATCCTAACGATCCAGCCACGCATAGCAGCCGGCTCTCTAGCCTTCGCCGAGATCCCAGCAGGCATGATCGACGACTCCGGCACCTTCGCCGGCGCCGCCGCAAAGGAAATACAAGAAGAATGCGGCCTCACCGTCCAGGAATCCGAGCTAATCGATCTCACCGCTCTCGCTTCAGAACGAGGGCAAACCGATTCGTCCTCCAACGAAGAGCAGCTGCAAAACGCAATCTACCCCTCCCCAGGCGCCTGCGACGAGTTCATCCCCATCTTCCTGTGCCGGAAACGGCTTACCCGAGCGAAGATGGAGGAATTATCGGGGAAACTGACGGGGCTGAGGGAGGAGGGGGAGAAGATCACGTTGAAGCTTGTAAGGGCGGAGGAGCTGTGGAAGGTCGGGTGTAGGGATGGGAAGACGCTTGCTGCTTGGGCGTTGTATCAGGGGTTGAAGGGCGAGGGGAAGCTGTGAGGAATGGTGTGGGTGGGACTGTGGGCTGCGTATGGCCTGGCATAAATGTAATGTCCTTTCTAGCAGCACGCTTGCGGTCATGCGACTAAGAGACAGATCCAGGCGATTCATAGGGAATCGCAGGACGTGTCGAGAGCATTCTCAGCACTTGAGACACTCACAATGTAATAGATAGCCCACATCTTCACTCCGAATGAGACTCTTCCGCGCCACTCCTACCCCACGATCTCACTGCAGTCGGCGTGAACAACGTGTCCGTTTTCCCCAGCGTGGGGTCCAGGCCCAGAGCAGATTGCGGCAATGCTCGAGCATAATCTCGCCCTCACTTTGAGTCGGTGGGAGGGAATTGTTTAGGGGCCGATGTTCGAACGTACACTTGAAGTTCTGTACGCGATACCAGATCTGCAGACGCACGTCGTCTTCTTTGGTTGGTTGCAGGGCAGGCCACGAAAGCCATCGCGGTGGCTCAGCAGTCAACGCCCCGCTGTCGTAGACGAGGGACAAACGTCCAGCGATTGATCCCGTACGTCTCGCCATCGCATGGGAACCACGTGATTGATAGTGAGTCCCGTGATTGAGGTTGGTAGGAGCAGCGGCTGTAATTGCATTTGTCGATAATGCGATGGATCGACCGAGATGCGCAGATCCAGTTTCTTCAGTAGCGGCATCCCTTCTTCGATGATGGGCCGGAAATGCCGCTCATCAAGGGGCAGCTCCGTGTGCAGCGTGAAGGCGTTGGTGTACCGACCTAGGATATCCTCGTAGAGAGAGAGGTTGGCGGATAGACCCGTAATCCTGTTCCAGCGCCGCTGACACGAATCGAACTCATCGTAGAACTGGAGCGAAGTGGATAGACCGGCCACAGGCTGGCGGTTTACAAGTGTGGTCGATAGGAAGGCATTTATATCGCTGTTATAGAGGGATCCGAGGATTTGGAGCTTGATTTCGACGGGGAGGCGTGCGAGAGGGTTGACTTGTTGCGGAGGTAGGAAGTAGGAGTTGGAGAAATCGAATGGTACACGCAGCCCTGGAGGGAAAGGGAAGGGAATGGGCAGGCCTGGCGGAGCGTACGCGACAGGTGAAGGGAGGACTACCGGTTCTTCTACCGGCAGCGAACAAGATGACGGGAACGCCATAACGTTCACGGTTCGCCCAGCATATCCAGCTGATTCCGATGGTGTTTGGATGGCAACCGCATACTAGGGTAGAAGAACAAATTTGAAGGTGCTTCTCTAATCTCCTTGGTTCGCATTTCTGGAATGGGATATATAGTTTAAGGTATGACTAGAAGTAACTTTGACAGATTGTGGATACCGCCTCCCGTTTGGGCCATATTCAAGCCGGAAGGGAAAGAAAGCACCGCTCGTGGGCTTTCAGCGGTGACTCGTAGTTGAATGTCGCTGGATCCTCCGCTATAAATATCTCGTCTGCCACGCGCGTTTCTCTGCTCCAGCATTTTCACGCGCAAAACCTGAACGAGGTCGTCAGCACAACATTTCCGCCAGCATGAACATTTCCGTTGGCATACAGAGTCCTGTCAGCATGCGATCTCTTCCTATAGAGACCCAGGAACAAATCTTCTACCCCCTCACAAGTAGCAAGATATGGCCCTTCCTTTTCGACCGCCTGACGCACAAGGCCGGAAGAGAAACGCTCTGGCGACACATGAGCATCAATGATGTCCAGCCCCGGAGCACCTCATTCGCAAAGCTGTACAAACGGCTCACGATCGACCCGCTTAGTGCCGTCCTTGCTCTGAAGCGCACACGCTCGCTCAGACTCTCCGTCCAAGGCCTTGTCGGCGCGTGCCACATCCTTCTCATGGAAGCCATGCACACTCTCCACAGCCTCGAGTTTCTCCTGCGCGGCGACGAGCTAGACGGCTCTGGGGCTTTGCTGCTCCCCGCGAGCGTCAGACATGTCACGACCAACGCGCCGAAACTGCTCTGGTGGGTGCACGACGAAGATGTAGGGTTAGAGCGCTTGACGATCGTCGAGAACTCGCGATTTACTGCTTCGGCAGCCGCGAGGAGGCGTTGGCTTCCTCGCGCCCGGCCTTTGCGTTGGTTCCGCCATCCGCGCGGAGGCAAGGACGACCATGCCATTTGGCAGAAGGTGAAACATCTCCGCGTCCAAGCTGACCTACCTGAACATGTGCGTAACGGTATTCCACACTAGGTGAACGATTGGGGAGACAGGGTCGTCCGGAAGTTTTGCGAGACCATGTTGGAGGTTCAGAGATTTGTTACGGAGCCGTCGCTAGAGACGGTTGAACTCGCGCCTCCTGGACTCATTAGCAAGTTCGGCGTTGGTAATGTAAGTGTCCTCTCGTCCTCTCGCGCCTGGATAGCAGATGACTAATGCGACAGAACAGGGTGTCGCAGTCCGCAATTCGCAGAGCACTCTATTAGACAGGGCTATGGGATACGTTGCACAGATAACGACGCTTCGGAAGATCCGACTACCATTCGAAGTCATCGCGTCGTCGCTTACGAACGTTCGCTGGTCCGGGAACATGATGATCGAAGTACCATTCCGGTACAGCAGTCTGGATGACGACCACGCTCTTCAAGCTGCAAGAGCTCCCTCTTAGACATCAAAGTGCTCTGGTTTCTATTCCCGTCTTTGGATCTGCCCCACCTCCAGCTGGTACTCATGCACGATGACGGACGGCTTCCTCTGGCGACTTACAGACCGTGGCGTCACGACACTCAAGACATGAGGCAGCTCCTTCATGCTAAGCTGAGGCACGTTGGCGTGGATATCGCGAAGGACATTGTTAGAACCGCGCCGCAGTCGCTGAAGGTGGGCATGAGGATCCTGGAGGGAGCTCCGCTGTTTGAGTCGACGTATGCGATAGAGCAGTGGATCAGGAATGAGGAGCATCCCCAGACGATCGACGATATGCGGAAGGCGAAGAGAGCTCAGGGAGATGTTGACTACGTGCAGAACACGATCACAAGCCAACCGCTTTCTGATCTATTCGAGAGCGCTCTGCAGATATAGAAGTCAGTGCTAGAGCATGTCAGATCTATGTCAGAGTTGCGGATTTGCGGCAATTTGGCGTTTTGAGCTTGAAGGGTCCGGTCTTCCAGACGTTCTTTCGTGAAAATTAATAGGCGAGTTATTCGCGAAGTTTTGGTTCGTGTTGCAGAGTTAGGGCATCTAGTGCAAAGTATAATGGAAGTAACTTCAGTACTTTGTGGATACCGCACCCCTCTTGGGCCATCATGACTCGAAATGATCGCGAGTCATCAGAGCTGGTGATATAAAAGGCCTTGAATCCTCTGTGCTTTTAGCATTGCTCAAGAATTCTGAACAACAATAAAAGTCCAGCCAACATGAACGAGCTTACTAACATGGAGTCTCTCCCAGTAGAGATCCAGCAACAGATCTTCCACTGTCTCCCAAGCCACAAGATCTTCCCATTCCTGTTCAGCCGACTCACGCAGAAAGCGGCCTTGGACGCGCTATGGCGCACCATCGATATCACCGACGAGCAGCCATCCACCCGACGAATGCTGAAGATGTTCGAGAGCATCGTCGATTTCGCCTGGCACGTCCGTCGTACGCGGGAATTCAGGCTCGTCACAAAAGGACCCCTCGGTATCGAGCACTTCAGCGTCGTCAAAGCGATGCGTAACTTGCGCAAGTTTGAGCTGCACTCCTCTCGCGACTCTTCACAAATGTTTCGTCTGCCGAGTAGTGTTCGCGAGGTCACGACCAATGCGCCGAATATGATGAGATGGGCAGAGACAGAGGGTGCAGGCCTGGACATGTTGGTTATCAACGTACATTCGCGGTCTTCCCAGGGGCCAGAGATACGCTATGATCGCTATAGCACAGGAGATAGTATCTGGTGGAAGGTGAAGGGCTTTCGTATGCTCGCAAATCCACCAATATTTGAGCGAGATTGTCCGGGAAGGTTTGACAACGGATGGGGAGATTCGGTGGTCAGGAAGTTCTGCCAAGCGTTACAAGAGCTGACATCTCGGTCGGGGTCATCGTTGGAGACGGTCGAACTTGAGACCTATGGGGCTATTAGTAGAGCTGCTGTTGATGTGGTAAGTACCTATCACCCAGTGTCCTGCACATGCGACTAATGATCCTCCTATAGGATGTTGCAGGAATAGGGGAATACTCCCTAAAACAAGCTTTCAGAGATCTACCGGCGATGACGGAGCTACGATCAATCCGGCTTCCGTTCGAAGTCATCCCAACGTTTATGCAATGCGTCCTGCCGGTCGGAAATTTGACCGTCGAGGTGCCCTTCACGTCCACCAGTCTCGCAGACGAGTACTGTCTCGAGGCGGCGACTTCCCTGCTCGACTTCAAGGTACTTTTGGAACTGCGTAAGATGCACGACCCAAATATCAAGTTGCGCTGCCCAGACATTCGACTGGTGCTGGTGAAGGACAACTCGAAAGCCCCGCCAAAAGATCATAGGCCGTGGCGCACCCATATTAGGAGTATGAGGCAGGAGGTGTTGCACTTCGAGCTGAACGTGCTCCGTCTCGATTGCGTCAAGAAGCTGGTCGAGACAGCACCGCGATCGCTAAGGACTGGCATTCGATTGTTCGAGGATATACCATTGTTCGAGTCGACTTTCGGTATTGAGCAGTGGATTGAGAAGTGTGAGCATCGGAGAGCCGTGAGACTTGAGCGCATGGCTCGAGCTGCTCAAGGAGAGATCGACCACGTGGTGAACAGCACCACCGATCAGCCCCTCTCTGAATTATTCGAAGGGTCTTAGTAACTCGCAAGAGGATCATGGATCATATGAGAGGTGATCGAATGTGAGATTGTCTGTACGGCCACTCGCATTTGCAAAGCAGTAAAATAAGAGACGTGGATTAGAAGAATGCGAAGGTATGAAGGTTTGCCTGCGAGGTGATTTCGTGCCTGTTGTGAGCTTGCGTCTTTCACTTACTACAGAGCGCCAGGAGGCTTCGTGATCTTTGTGAGATGATCTCCATTCAGCTCCTTCATGACTTTGCCAAATCCTTCATGCGAGTAGTCCTTCTCATTCCACATGTCTTTGTGGTACCTGACTTTGCCTTGCTCGTCCAGAGTGAGAGTGACTAGCGAGTTGACAGCTCTTGATGTGTGCAGCACGCGAGGCGTGTATTCCTGCTGCAGCTTGAAGATAATCTCGTCCGGCTTTGATGAAACCACTTCAGTCTTCAGTGTCTGGGACTTGGCCATCACTTTGGGGATACCTGTCTGTTATCAGTCATCTGATCAATGTCACAACAAGTCGCCATTTGCATACCCCACCACTGCCCAGCAACCTTGTACCTGGTGTCGCAATAGCTCCATGGGTCGTCATACACTGCCTCTGCAGCGTAGACCTGCATGTCGTCCTCGCTTGCACTTCCACTGTACAGATTGCATATCGATTGCACAATCTTTTCCCGCTCAGGCCCAAGCTTGATGGACCGCTCTGGGTGAGGCTCGTAATCGACGCCACTGGCGCTGTTCTTTGATGGATCTGCGTGGCCAGTCAAGGCTTGAGGATCTGGTCGCTTCTCATATTTCTCTTCGAGCTCCTTGCCCAGCGCGTGATCGTTTGAGCTCATGGTGGTTGATCCTGAGAAAAGGAGATAATTGCAGGGAAGTCACGATCCATGATGAGGAACATCGCACTGGTAGATGTCATTGTTAGAGCAAGCAGTTGTGAGGTCGCGATGCCGTCATGACAGGAGGACTTCCGCACGGACCTCGACTCCTCAACCTCGAATCTCGACGCGTGTCATATAACATATCACCATCAATTATACGTGTCTTCTGCGTAGTGCATTTGATTTGTTATCATTGCCTTCCAAGTACCAGTGGTACTGTTGATTCTAACCGCTATGGATTCACACCCTCACTAAAACTCATCCGACATTTCGCTCTCATCAGAATCTGAGCCAGTCTCGGATCCAACAGCCACAGCAGAATCATCGACAGCTTGCTTGTGCTTGGGATCGAACATGACCTCCCAAACACCGTCGTTCTCTCTCATCAAGACAAAATCAAGCTCCCTCCTTGCGACTTCTTTGATGAGTGGATCACGCTCGATGCCTTCCAAGCTAATCTCACCATTTCCAACCTGATCCAAAGACTGCCACTTTTCGGCCATGCGAATCTCAGGTCGGAATTTCCTCCCTGTATGATCTCTCAAATGGTCGAGGACAGCAGTCCAACAGTGATTTTGTTTATGAAAACGAGCCTCGATCAGCGAATGGAAGCTCTCGGCTGGGATGATCAGACGCCTGATCAACTTCAGATACTCCTCGGGAATCTCTTTGACCTGGTACAAGACGTTCGACAAATTTCGGTGCTCAGAATGCAGGCTCATCGTCCCGTGGACTGTGAAAGTGTCTGCCTTCCAGTATGCCTCCAACGCCAGTTTGCGCACTGCTTTCGAGGCCACAAAGATTGGAGATGACAGAGTCACACATTCGCAAGTGGACGAAAGATTCCCCGCATGGAAATTGCATCGAGAACTATCTCCTACAGACGAATCGAGCTCGAATGCTCGGCATTTTCTGCAACACTCCCGTCTGCGTGTTCGTTTGAGGTTCTTCGTGCGCTCGATGGGATAGTGAAGCACGATGGTCCCAGGGTCCTTGACGGCGCACGCCATGATCATCAATTGCAGCTCAGTAGGAAGAGCTTGGAACTGAAAAGCCGCATGCTTTTTGACAGAGAGCTGGACTTGCAGACGCTGTTCGCAATACTTGTGCACAGCGTGATGCTCACTGCCTTTTAGCCATAAAGAACTGAATCGGATGCTCATCTGCCTGACCGGATCACAGTGACTCAGGCATCCGAGGAGCTCTCTTGCATCGTCTGCCGCATACGGTGTGAACTCGAATGCGACACTTGTGAATGAGCGTATGCGTTGCCTAAGTTCGCGACACACGATCTCCAGCATCCGACGCAACCTCTCGAATTCCGGTTCCGAGCTCTGATATGGTGCGAGTGTATACCAGCTTATCCTGACCGACCCGTGATTTGCAAATCTCCACCCATTGTGTCTGATACTTCCGGCTCGGATTCCAGCCAAAGCACTTTCCTCGTCACTAGAATTGTCGAAAACTTGTGATTCTACTACTCGGACATCGATCTCGATATCGATGATGTTGCCGAAGTCGATTTTCTTGAAGTCGCCTCTGATGTTCTTTCGTATCTTCTCTGAGGTGAGATTGTTGTGTGGGTTGATCTTGTAGCGGATCACTCGTCCGCCATTCCGAAGCGATCGGATGCCATCGACTCTGAATCCAGGCAAAGGAAGAGCTTCCTTGAGGAAAAAATCGACGCAGACCGCCGGACACGATTCTAGTTTGGCCATGATTTTACTCAAATGGAGAAGTTCGTGCGACTGATGATTTATAGCAGTTTATTCGCGCTGTGGTTCACTTTACAACCTTCTCGGACTTAAAGTTGTGGCAAAAGCTCAACACAAAGTCAATCACAGAGTACTGAACTCACGAATCATCTAAGTTACAGTCTATCGTGTGACCAACCAGCTAAACTTCCTTTGTGGACACCGTGGCTAAGAGGCTTCTGCTCTCAGATCGTTTTAAGTACTTGGATCTTCCGTCAAGCTCTCAAACCTATGATTGAGATCGCACTTCGCAACTCACGAAACTATCCATCAACCTCTCTAATCAATCATCGAAATCGTATCTCGCAAGACCCTTGCATCTCAAACCAAAAATGCGCTGGGAAATGGACGAGCTCTCTGCTTCATTGTAAGTAGGAGTTACTGCTGATCTCCTATACACGTCTGATAATGGCGAGCCCATCAAGAAAACCTGCTTTCTCTTCGACCCAGAGCGCATCTGGGGACACTTCGCGCGGAGCCACCGGTCTCGCGCCCTTGAAGTCCGCGTGCATCTCTTTACGGCGCCTGGGCGATTTGGTGAACGGAGACCGAGGTTCAAGCTAGGCACGCACGAAGTGCAAGATAACCAGGCATTCATGGAACCCCATGCGCCAGCCCTCGAGGGATTTGGCGACATGGCTACCGCTTGGGAGTGCCTGGTGCGTGCCAGGGAATGTGTGGCAGCTAAGCTTGGTGGACGCCCAGTCAGTCTGACATTTGATGCCACGGTTGATACGTACGAGCAAGCCGAGATGATCCTGGCTCACGTCAAGCCTGAGTGCGCCTTCAGCCAGATGCAGATCAGCATCCAGCTGCCTGATTTGACCGAGCAGCAACGACCACATGTTGCGAGCCTCTTACGCAGCACTCTTAACACGGCGATAAGCGCTCAGGCGAGTCGTACGGGGCAAGCCACTGAGTTCCAATCCTGGCGCAAGCTTCCTCCTGAACTGCAGTCCCTGATCCTGCGGCACGCGGTGACCGATCCTCAAGTAGTCCACCTCCAAGCGCCAGGTGACGCGCAATTCTTACGTCTACATTCTCGGCAGTGCTGCGGACGATGTCGAGGTCGCCCTTTTGTGGTCAAGGGCAAACACGACGATGATGCCTGTTGTTGCTCCAGCCGCGATCCTAGACAGAACATCGTCAGCCTGTCGACAGGCTGCCATTGCGTCACACAATCATCGGGAGTCTTCTTCACATCCCGCGCAATACGCAAGGAAGCTCTATGGCATTTCTGGCGCGAGAACACGTTCATGGCCCACGGCACAATGGCAACCATAGAGCCCCCAGACGGCGTCCTCACAAACTTCCACGGCCTGCACCGCCAGCGCAAACCCTGCGTCTGGCGGCGCCTGAGCCTCATCCCCGCAGATGGCCTGAAACACATACGCCGCCTGATCATCGACACAGACTGGTCCCTCGAGGGCTTGGACAACCGCTGTGCAGGAGGCCAGGGCTTCACCTACGCGCAACACAGCGCGTGGGGACGCGTTATGCGCCATCTCAGCGCGCACGCGCATCCAGAACTGCAGGTCGAGGTGCGGCAGAATCGTCCGGGGGCGGGGATCGAGATGCAATTGGCTTTACCCCGGCCTCCCTCGCCCTGCTGTTGGTCTATGAGCACGGATCCGATGATTGAGGAGGGGCGGAAGGCTTTCGCGAGGGATGTGCGGAAGTTGCGCTTGAACGTGAAGGCGTGGAGGAGGTGCCGCCGCTGCGGCGATCTGCATGTCGTTGTGGATCACAAGGCTGGCGATGTGGTGACGCAAGTGGGTAATACTTGGATTGAGGACATTGGAGATGCATCCGAGTGGGAATGAGACGCGCGTCGTCTGGAGTGTTTCTTATGGTCGCGGTATGATCAGAATAGCATGAACAGAGAAGAGGTTCCATGTGGACGATGAATGAATCGGACCCTTAAGATCGCAATTCACAAAATCTTCGTTAATTAGCAAATAATACCAGCTGAATGCTCTCACACCTTTTGACGCTCACATATCTACCGTCTGAATTCTCTTGACACACCAAAAGACGCCTCAAAATGTAAAAGATCTGCTCATCACATCTAATAGCCGACCCGTCTCTCACCTCCGCACCTAATCATCAAACTTAATACTCTTCACCGCACCCGTATCCAACGGCCCACCCCTATAACTACCCCTCTTCTTCTTATTCTTCTCCTTCGTGAACCCCTTCCCCCTCGTCACAACCAAATCCTGATACGCCCTCTCACTATACTCGTTCCTCGCGCCCGCATAATCGTTACTCGCAAATCGCGGGTCGACCTTCTGGTCGGCTGGGATGCGCGAGAAGGGCACGTTCTGCTTCTTGCCTAGCTTATTGTGGGGCTCGAGGGTGGGGGATGTGGCGACGGCGGTGGCGGACGTGTCGCTGCCGCTGTTGTTGGTTGTGGTTGGGGCTGTTGTGTTGGCGGTTGCGGTTGGTTTCTTGTTGGCGTCGGAGTCCGAGTCTGAGGAGCTGTCGGAGGAGCTGTCATCGGAGGAAGCGGATGAGGCGGCCTTCTTGACTGGCGCAGCAGCCTCGGCTTTCTTTTTTTGGGCGGGCTTCTTCTCGTCTTCGGAGTCGCTCTCGCTTTCTGATGAGGAGTCTTCGCTTGAAGAGTCTTCCTTTGGGGCTGGCTTTGCCGCGGCAGTTTTAGCAGCTGGTGTCTTGCTGGCTGGCTTCTCGTCTTCGCTTTCACTCTCGCTCTCGCTCGAGTCGTCGCTGGAGTCGCTGTCGCTCTCCGAATCAGGGAGTGGCACCTTAGCCGCTTGCTTGACTTCCTTCTGGGCTGCGGTCTTTGCAGTCTTTGCAGCAGGTTTCTTCTCCTCTTCATCCTCGTCAGAACTAGCCTCGTCATCGCTGTCCTCATCCGATGAATCAGAAGAATCCTCACTATCCTCCTGCACCTTCTTCGGCGCTGGCTCGGCTTTCTTTGGTTGCTCGACCTTGATAGCACCAGTCTCGCTCTTGACCTTCTTCGCGGCAGGTTTCTCGTCTTCCGAGTCGTCATCCGAATCGTCCGAGTCGTCTTCAGATTCCGACTCGCTGTCGCTCGACTCTTCTGCCTTGCGCTTGAGTGGGTTGGCAGCCGGAGCCGATGCAGCAACCGGCGTCTTGCTCTCAGCCTGAATCTGCTTGGCAGGTTCGTCGTCGCTGTCATCTTCAGACTCGGAAGAGTCATCGTCGCTGGACTCCTCTGCCTTGCGCTTGAGTGGGTTTGCTGCCGGTGCAGCGGGAGCTGGCTTTTCCACCTCCTTTTCTGCCTTCTCATCTTCGCTGTCGGATTCTTCTTCGCTGGAGGAGTCCGAGTCGGAGGATGAGTCCTCAGTCTTCTTGGTGGATGCCGGCTCAGGAGCAGGCTTCGCAGCCTCGGCCTTCTTCGAAGTCTTCTCCTCTTTCTCATCTTCTGAATCACTCGAGTCATCCGAGTCCGAGTCTGAATCTTCCTCCGACTCCGAGCTGCTCTCCTCTTCCTTCACTTCCTTCTTCTTCTTCTCCGCCTTAACGGGCTCAGCGGGCGCAGCAGCAGCCTGCGCATCCTCCATCTCCACGTCACTCGCCTCCGCCTCCACTTCCTTCGCTTTCACAGCATCATCCTTCTGCCACTGCTCGAACAGCGCCACGAGCGAAGGCGCGCCACTCTCGGCGGAAGCTTTGTACCATGAGGGATCCTTGCTCGTCTTCTCGAATGCCTTGGTCTCCCGCCTCATCTGGTGCGCGGACTGTTGGAAGTCATGGTCGAAGAGAAAGACGTTGACCAGGTCTATGAGGACGGGCGAGAGTTTGGTGAACTTTGGTTTTTTGGTGGAGGGTGCCATCGCGGCGGGGTCTGTCAATTGGCTGCACTCTAATACGATTTCGGAGAAGTCCTTGAGGGTGAGAAAAGACTTTCTTGAAGTCCTATGCGATCGTTCAGGAGCAATAATAGCGAGTGCAAAACTTTTGGAGGCAGGAACGACTTGCAGGAAAAAAATAAGTGGAGAGCCAGGGTGCATTTTGACGCTAGTCTCTATTCAGACAAGTCAGATATGCACCTCGATCCTGGAAGACTTTCAAGTTCTGTATGTACAGATGGTGCATGAGTGAAAGATCATCGAAGCCACTTGATGCCCTAGGTGATCTCAGAAGGGCTTGAAAATGCTGCAAGACCAGACATGAGATCGATATGGCAAGAGGAAATCGAACATTTCCACGCCTGTAATCAGGTAGAAGCCGTTCGCTGAGCAAGACATTGGAGATCCTCTGTTCTGTCGACGAAGTCTCTGCCATTGTTGCTTCCCGTGGCATCAGTTCTACATGCTCATCAACATGACAGATCACCTCTCGCAAGAGCATGAGCGAGCTCTGGTATGCCGGGTAATGGAGCAGGGGTTGGTCAGGCATCTTGGCAGGTTAGCGTAGCGAACGGGGGTGCGTGGAGCTTTGGGTTCCGCGACAGACGGGAGACGACAGCAAAGGGGAGCAGCGGCAACGACGTGCCGACCCCATAAACAATAAGTTAGACACAACATTGATACTCCTCATCCCATCTCTCGAACATTTCCCAAGCTCGACGAACCACAGCGCGCATTGGAACGGAGTTGGCAGCGCACGTTCGATGACATCTTGCACCTCCGCAGCATAATCACCAGAAGCATCGCGACGTTCGACAATACAGAATGAGGCCGCACTCTCCGAGACGTCGAAACCTGACATAATAGCATTTTGGAATTGCGTGAAGAAAAGGGCAGGAACCGCAGGCGCGGGATTTGTCAGATCGGCTTGGAGAGAGGGAAGTTGCGATCCATCTGAAATCGGAGATCAGTGGCTCGGAGGAGACAACGGTTTGCCAAAAGAAGGGTTGTGTAACCAGTCGTCTTCGCAATGGACCCGCGATACCAGCAACCGCCGCGGTCGGCGGGATTTCCTCAGCAGACGCTTTCGCCGCGCAATGCACCGCCGCCGCAGCAGACGAACAGACCGCCGGGCCAGATGACGCGCGCAGAGAAGTTTGAGGATGAGAAGAGGCGGATTATGGAGAGTGCCTTCTCCAAGTACGACGAGACGGGTGTCTGTATGTGCTACTTCTATCTGTCTATGCGCGCGTGGGAATGGTGAACGCTGACTATAGCAATTTACAGTGCTCGAACAGTACATCACGCACATCCGCGTCACCGAAGACTCGTCGTACCCGCAGACGCCGCACCCGCCAGACTCGCCTTCGGCAAACAAGGAACGCATCATCATTGTCGCCGTGCGCAACACAGGCCGCGTGCGCGTGCACAAGGCCCGCGAGAATCAAAACCACACCTTCAGCATCGGCAAGACATGGAATCTCGACGAGTTGTCGGCCGTGCAGTCATGGACGCATTTCCAGCCGCGGACTGCGGATGAGGAACAGCAGAAGGGCTGGGCCCGCGATGTCGGGTTCACTGTCACAATGAGCAAACCGTACTACTGGCAAGCATCTACGCCCAAAGAGAAGGACTTCTTCGTGGCGAGCTTGGTCAAGATATACAGGAAATACACGAATGGGAAGGTGCCGGAGCTGATTGGCTTCCCGCAGAGAGATGTGGATCAGATGCTGGGTGGAGGACAGATGAGGAGTCCGTCTGGAGGAAGTCCAGGACCGCCGCCTCAGATTCCAGCGTTCAGTCCGGGACGGCCGAGAGGTCCTTCCGGTGATGTGCCAATGAGCTCGCCGCAGTTGCCTCTTGAGCCACCGCCGCGCAATCGACCACCGACTGCCAGTTCGACGCAGGGATCTTTCTTCTCGCAGCGCGCACCGTCATCTACATCTACGCCGCCACCGGGCAGCATGTATTCTTCTGATCCACCACCACCTCGAGAGCCGATGCGCGTGCCGAGTCGAGAGCAGATGCGCCCGCCCGGCAGAATCACTCCCTCAGCATCGATGACGAACCTGGGGCCACCACGAGACAGGACGCCAGATTCCTTTAGCAATCGGCCGAACACAGCGGGGAGAGGCGCAGACAGACGGTCACCTTCACGCACGAGAGAAGAGATGGGAAGTCGCGACAATCCACGAGGGCCCAATGGACTCGGCATATCAGGTCGTCCAAATGGTGGGCCGCCACCGACAGATCCGGCGATTATGCCTCCACTACCACGACCTGGTCCACCAGGCGGTTTTGGAGGAAGCGGACGCATGCGTAATGGCTCATCTGGATCACTTGCATCTCAAGAGTCGCTTCCTGAGACTGCGTTGCCCGAGAGACGGAGACCACCCATGATGGCTGCGACGTCAAATGGCTCACAGGCTAGCTTCAAGTCACCTCCCCCTTCCAGTGGTTTGCGGCCTGGCGCATCGATGCCAGGCGCTCTACCGCCTAGCGCAACTGCGAGCACGGACAGTCTATTGAAAGGACGAGAGAGGATGCCAGGTGGATTCATACCTTCGCCTGCTCCATCGCAGGACATCGAGAAAGAAGGACTATTACCTGCACCTCTGTCACCAAAACCTAAGATCGAACCGGCGGCAGTGACCTCATCTCCAGTGCAAGAAGCACCGAAACCTGCACCTCCACAAACAGACGGTTCTGTGGAGAGCAAGGAAGAGCCCAAGCCAGAAACACCAGCGGAACCTGCACCGGAAGTCTCATCGCCGAAGAAAGAGGAAGATGGAGCAGCGCGTCCTGGTCTTGGTCGTATGTTCGGTGGCAAGCAGAGATCAGCCAAAGATATGTTCAAATCAGCTGCCACAGCATATGGTGCGTTCGTGCCTCGTGCTGGTGGAGCGGGTGCACGTATGCGTGCTGGCACTACCGAAGAGTCTGACGGTATTTCCTCTGTCTTTCAGCGACGAGGGCTGGACCGCACGAAGACAGACGACAGCGTGCAGAGTGCCCAGACTGCCGAGTCTGCGAAGGATGAAAGTAGTATTCAGGCTACACCAACGAGTATCAAGGCTCCAGAGATTGTGCCTGAGGTACCACCAGCGGATACGCTGCCACAGGTGACGGTGTCGAGTCCACTCAGTCCGCCGAAGACAGCCGAGTCTTTGCCCGCGCAACCAGATCCTGCGATTGAGGCTGCGAATCAGGCTGCTGCTCAGGCGGCGCAGAAGAAGGCGAAGCTCGCTGAAGAAGAAAGGAGAAGAAAGAGAAGAAGCGCTACGCAGATGAAGTACCTGAGCCATCTGGGTGTGGACGCGCAGATCCTGGAGAACAAAGGGCTCGACTTCGAATCTGTCCTCGATCAATTGGGTTGGGGCGTCACGACGCAGAAATCGAAGACGGTGGACGCACTAGAGCTTGACATCAGACGCGAGATAGCTCGCGTGGAAGCAGGTAGCTGGCTTGGCCACATGGAGACGAAGGATGATCGCGTCGAAGCGGTGGAGAAACTGCTCGACAAGACGATTGCCGAGTGCGATGAGCTGGATGGTCTGCTCACGCTGTATAGCGTCGAGCTGAGCAGTCTGAACGACGATATCGCTTTCATCGAGGCACAGTCGCAGGGTCTACAGGTGCAGACTGCCAACCAGAAGCTGCTGCAGCTCGAGCTCCAGAATCTGGTCAAGACGATATCGATCGGCAGTCGGGAGTTGGAGCCGCTCAAGCGGCCTATGCCCTCCACGCCGCAAGGCCTGGACGCCATCGAGAAGGCGCTGCTCATGCTCTACAAGGCCATGGTCACCATCGACCCGTCGATACGGCAGAACTCCAAGACACAGAACGGAGCAATCATGGGCACATCCGAACTGGCCTCTATGATCGCACTACAGGAGAAGAGCGACCAGTACCTCAGCGAGTGCAGCATGTTCCTCAAGCGATTCACGCAGCACATGGACCTCACCTTTGGCGCCGCCATGATGACAGCGCAGGACATCGTGTCACGCGGCATGGGATCCAGCTCGGCGAAGCTGAGTACGGAGCCGTATGAGGCGGCGAGAGCGGGACTCTGGCAATATAGTCCGCTCATGCTGTTTGCCAAGGAGGTCGATCGCGCGTCGTGGGACGTGCTGATGCGCATGTACCAGTCGCGCGCGAAGCCCGTGTACTCGGATGTGTTCGCGGGCAACGTGCAGGCGTGGAAGGGCCTCACGATCAAGCTCTCTGGCGAGGAGAGCGAGTACCTCTTCACCAATGCCGCAGAGAAGGAGAGCGAGAACATGGCTGCGACGGCGCGACGCATCACGGTCAAGAGGAGTCAAACGCTTGCTCGCGGTCTGAGACAGGCTTCTACGGAGAAGGAGAAGGATCGCAAGAACGTCGCGCCTGGCTCGCTGCATCACTACGAAGCGTTCAAGGGCGCACTAGACGAGATGGCGAGTCTCATCGCCGTAGAGCAGAACTTTGTCGTCGATTTCTTCCACGCGACTGCAACGGAGAGCATCGATTTCACAGATGCAGTCTCTACTGCCCCGCCAGAAGCACGACGCGGCGGCAATATCTACGCTAACAAGGCATTTGAACCTGACCGGGAGCTGGCCAAGCGCGTCACAACGGGCATGGACGACATCTTCGCCTCCTTCGACAAGGAACTCTCCGCTCTGGTCAAGTGGGCCACAGACGCCTCGCCCCTCCAAGGCGTCGGTATCCTCCACGCCCTCAGCAAGACCAACAGCGCGTACGAAGACACGAATCAAGACTTCCTGAACCGCGTCGTCGCGGCGCAAGCGACCAAGCTGTCGGGCCTGTGGACCAATTTTATCGAGCAGCAGATCGCGGCGATCGAGGGCACAAAAGTCAAAGTGGATAAGCGCAAGGGCGTCGTGGCGTTCATAAAGACGTTTCCTGACTTTGCGGCTGCGATCGAGGCGCAGCTCCCCTCGGCGATGGATGAACCCCCTAACAGCTCAGAGATCAGAGATAGCGTCGATAAAGCGTACGCACGCATCAACGCTGCCATCTTCTCCACGATCCGTCGACTGGCCAAGGAGATCCAGGCTGCCGGGTCGGCGGGCGCGGCGACGTTGGGTGCCGCGCGAGAGGAGATTGAGGAGAAGAACACG